>MU190046.1:0-35900 GCA_016904865.1 Pissodes strobi
GTTAATTAAAACTAGTTCTTAACGAAAATCTTTTGCTAATTTACTTGATTTTATTGGGCATCCTCCAGTGAATTATGGCATTCTAGTACTGACCTGGCTGTAAGTTTATAGCTTTTTAAGGCCAGTAGTGCTTGTCTACTATCCGTGTAGATTTTAATTGCTCATTAGTCGGTCCATATGCCAGGTTTACTCAGCGGATTAAATTAACTTATGACATTAGAGAGAATAGATCGGTATGAAATAATATTTGAATTAAAGTCAGTTATCAGCAAGTTAAAAAGACAAATGAGGCAAGAAATTATGTGACTCACGAAATTAAATTATGATTTATTTATTTATTTATTTGTCACAAGTATCAACAGCTACAAGAGACCAACTTAAAACTAAATAGATCTACCATGAATAAAGTATACTAAGCCAAAAAGACAATAAACCTTAAAGTAAAAACTAAAAACTAGTATAAAATGTACACTAAAGCAAGACATCTATGACTACATGCCAGTTTAAAAAAACATTAAAATTTCAAAATTGATTATAAGATTTATATAAACATTCAGAACGCACATACGAGACCTATAAACATATTAAAAGATTACCTGGTAACTATGTCGATTTTAGTTTATTTATAATAATTTTCTTAAATTCATTAAAACTAGTCAAGTCAATGTCTATATCAGAGGCATACAGGTTAAAATAATAGCAGAGTTTATATATTGGCGAATTTTTGTAAAGATTAGTACGTGGATATGCCAAATAAAACATTCTTGAGTTGCGGGAATTTAATCTGTTAATTGCAAAAGGAAACTCTTGAAGAATATCAGGGCAATCAATTTTGTTCTTCAACATTTTAAAAACAGTACACAAGAATATTTTAATTCTCCTCTTAGTCAGAGAAAGTCTATCAAACACCGCCAATAAGTGTTCATTGTCGCAACCTCTCTGGGGATAAACACCAAATTTCCTGTAGTACATGCACTTTAATAACCTCCTTGGCACGCCCTCAATCAGTGATATCCAGACATTATATTGAGGGGACCAAATGACGGAAGCATATTCCAAGATTGGCAACACCAAGCAATCAAAAAGATGCAAACTGACCTCAATGCTAAGCTCCTTGGTGGATCTGGCAACAAATCCAGAAATCTTCTGAGCACTCTCAACCTTCGACAAGATGTGGGAAGAAAATGAAAGATTGGTGTCAAAAATAACTCCTAAATCCTTTTGTTGGGTTACTCTTTGCAATTGCTCATTATTTAAAAGATAATCAAAAACAATAGGGTTATTATTAAGTGTAAACGACATGCAAGCACACTTACTGACATTTAACTTAAAACTGTGAATATCACACCAGTTCGCAACCTCACAAAAATCATTTTGTAAGATGTGACAATCCTCAACGGAATCTATCTCCAAAAAACACTTGAAATCATCATCATAAAAGGGGTCCAAGGTTGGAACCCTGAGGAACCCCAGAGGTGCTCTTAAAAATATATGACCTAGATCCCTTAATTTCCACATATTGAAATCTATGACTTAGGTATGCCTGAATCAATCTAATAATGTATGTAGGTACATCTAAATCTGACAAAGATTTTAGAATCATACAATGTCTCACCCTATCAAAAGCCTTCTCCATGTCTGTATATATAACATCAACCTGAGATCTTTTATTGATAGCTTCGTGGACATACTGGCAAAAGGAGGTGAGATTTGTGATAGTGGATTTTCTTGGTAAAAACCCGTGTTGACATGAAGTAATGCGGCCCGAAATTTCATGATATAATCGCTCAAAAATAATCAACTCAAAGACCTTAGAAATGGAGCTCATAATACTAATCGGTCGATAATTTTTTATTTCATGCCTAGAGCCGGATTTGTGTATAGGAAGAATTTTGCTAACTTTCCATCTATCTGGATAAGTTGCAGTTTTGAGGATTAAGTTAAAAAGATGTTTTAATGGTGGCAATAAATAATCACGACAACCTTTAAAGATATACGCTGGCATGCCATCTGGGCCAATTGCTTTGTTCGCCCTAATCCTGCTGACGGCCTTTAAGATTTCATCCTCAGAAATCAGTTGACTACAGAAAAAATACATGGGCTCCGTGGGTGGACAGTCTAAATCGTTGTCGTTTATATACACTGACTTGAAAAAATTGGCAAACCCATCTGCAACCTGTTGAGAACCTGAATAGATTCTGTCCTCAAAAGTCATTTCCTCTAGAATGTCAGCAGAATCACGTAAAGACATCGCAAAAGACCAAAACATTTTGGGATTCCCCTTCAAACCAGATTCCATATCCCTCAGATAGTCAGCATAGGCAGCCCTAATTTTAATCTTTACAGCAGCTCTAATGGAACGGTACCTGCACTTCCAATAGTTCAACCCGTATTTCTTAGTTTTAAGGAAAAATTTATATTTAAGCTTGATAAAATTAATAATTTCTTTGGTAAACCATACTGGATATCTTTTATTTATTTGGGTGGTCTTAGGAACGGATTTATCAAAAATGTCTGTACAAGTAGAATAAAAGACGTCCATAGCCATATTCACATCCGAACAAGAATGGAGGAGATCCCAGTTCTGTGCGGCAAACAGATTACACAATAATAGGACATTAGCTTTTTTAAAATTAAATTTAGTAATTGGCTCAACCTTGCAGAATCTTGGGCGTTCTTTAGGCTTAAAGCAAACACCTAAACATGGATGGTGCCTGTCAATAGGAACCAGGGAATCCTCTACTCCATCCACCTGAACGTCGTCAAAGGATGAAATAACGAGGTCAAGAAGTACATTATTAAAGTTTTTGACAAAATTCGCTTGAAATAAACTGTTAAAAGAAACAAATGAATGAAGAGAGTTTAAGCAATCGTTACAGGACATAGGATTAACATAGGAAGGAATGTTAAAGTCGCCAATAATAGTAAACTCTGAGTTCTTCTTACCTACTAGATTAGCCTCAATTTTCTCAAAAAACCTTTCATACACATCACTAGTACTATTAGGGACAAAGTAAATTACAATGACATACAAATAAGTAGACGCGTCAAATGCTATTCTAATACACAGCGCTTCCTGATCAGCATCAAAAATCTTCAGTTCAGTGGCAATAAAACAATCCCTAATCGCAAGCAACACACCACCTCCTTGAGATTTATCAGTCAACAACCTACTCCTATCTTTTCTAAAAACGAGCCTGTTGCTAAAGGCAAACTCTGCGGTCTCAATCGTTTCGTTCAGCCAGGTCTCAGATAATGCAATTAATTCATAATCGTTAAGAAGCATATTACATTTAAGTTTATTTAATTTGGTTTTTATGCCTCTGCAGTTTTGATAGAACACCGAGAAAACATTGTTTAAGTGGCAACCATCTCTGCAAGTTCCTGTCGAAAATTTTGACCCGTGGCATTAGTTGAACTTGAGTTGAAGGAAAGTACATCATTAGAGGAGGACAAAGGTAAGTCAAAGCCAAAATCGTTTTCGACCGGAACATCACAGGTTAGAGAACTATTACCACTTGAGGCAACCACTTGAGTAGGATTAAGGCTGCTTTGACGAGAATCATCACATACCACTTCATCAAGTTTAATATATAAAAGATTCTTGCTGCTGGGAAACTGAATTACTGAACTGATCAGTGCCGACAATTCAACATTTGAACGCTTATTACCTAACACATTACAACTATTAATAAAACTCATTCTGTTAGGAGAAAACTTTTCAAAATTAAAAACTAAGTTGTTCAGCTTATAATTAAAACTATAACATTTATTTGGGTTTCTAAAACAAATAGGGGTGCTTAAAATAATAACGTTAGTATGAACAAGTAGTTTCAATTTACCAGTGATGAACTGAAGTTTTGGAAAATGGTCATCACTGAAGTTGTTATACCCAGCATAAAGAATCACAAAGTCATCCATGCCAAGGTCCCTCGTCAAGATTTCCACATTTCCCCAGATACTCTCAAAGGAAGCAAATGGCTTGATAATGCTTTGCACCGCGTATACATTATTAAGTTTCTCTCTTAATTTGCTGTCCAAACCCCTACCCATCTGGTCACAGAGAAGGAGAAGTCGCTTTGTATGTCTGATGATAGGGGTTGAGCTTAAATTAGTGTTGCCAATTACGGGCAAGTTTGAGACTGGTACAACAGAAGCTGGTTCTCTGCTTATATTATTGGGTTCCAATGAGGGCACGGCAATGGTGCTATCCGCAACACTAGCAGTAGACACTAGGTTAACCTGAGAGCACTTATCGACGCGCGAGCTCCTTAAGCTAAGTTTTTTATTATTATTATGAGAGAGACTGAATCGGTATGAGATAATATTTGAACTAAAGTCAGTTATCAGCAAGTCAATAAGACAAATGCGGCAAGTAATTATTTCACATATGGTAATAGCGTAACGTTAAGGTAAATGTACGTGGTACAAAAAGGTTAAGTCAACTGATTACAGTCCTATTGTTAGACATTCGGTATTCGAGACGATATAAAGCAAGATAATAATGAAACTAAACTAGGTAGGTTAATAAAACTAATACGGTAATTATTTATAAACCAAAATGAGAAATAAGGATTCTATACCTACACGATATAAGCAGCAAACGACCTACTGTCGCCTAACTACATATTCATTAATCAAGAGGATATATAACGGCAAGAAATATACGGTAATTAAGGCACTTAAATATATTAAATTTTACTTGTTTCTGGTAGTGTTATAGGCACTGGTGCTTCCTGTGAGTACGTCTCCACCACGTGACTGTGTCACCCTGAACAAAAAGCCTCGGTACGGCTAACTGACAGCAGGATTAGCTAGGTCAGCGTTAAAAGGAGGAAATTCTACCTCACAGAAAGACTCCACAGAAGGTATCGGAAGGTAGCGGAAGGTAATTTATCTCCACTGAAGGTCTCACGGAAGGTAGCGGAACGTCTCCTGTCCCACAGAAAATATTCACTTTTCAAGATATACACACTAACATGTAACAAACCTCTTTTTCTAAGAAGGATAACCACACTAGTCGTCAAATATCGGTATTAAACGATATGACCAATAATTCCGGAAACTAAATTAGGCAGTATATTTGCCGAATAATTCTACTTTGAAAGCAGACGGTAGTTAGACCGGATGGTCAAAAATAACCACGCGAAACGGTCACTTTTCTCTGTTTGAACGCGTGGAGCGTCCAGACGAGAAGACGTGAGATTTCTCTCGAACAAGGATATATATCACATCAGTCAAGTGGCGCACTAAACGGATGTACGTATCGAGCAGGTTCGAACACCGGGAGTAAGGTCGCGAGAAGCTAGCGAGAGTATCGATAACACAAATCAACCAGTAAAAGGAGAAAATCGGAATACTGGATATAATATTATTTGCAATATTACGAGCATTATTACACGCATAATATTCATAATTACCTTACCTCTTTAGGTTATAATAGCTATTTTCAAGAAATCAATCTCATATTCGTAAAAGTTGGCATTTCTCCTATAAGAAAGTTTTGTAACAATTTTCCCTACGAGTTCGAAAAATCGCCAAAAATATTTCGGTAACTTTGCCAGTCTAAATAAACGTTTAGGTTAATATATGCATTTTTAATTGCTTGAATCTCATTGAAAACGGTTTAAACCTGAAAATATTGGCCAGGATGGGAAACTTGTATTAAAGGCACACAGAACACAGCGCAAAGCTTATGCATAGTTTTTGATCACTTAGCACATTAAAACAAGAATTACTCCGTCGATTGCTGGGATGAAAAACAAGAAAATAAATCAATATGTGCAACAGTTAAATATGATATCTGATCTTATGTAATCTGCTTTGAACACCACATCACTCTCAGATAATCGGAAACCGGGCAGGTGCTACAATATTTTTAAATCCCATAACCGCAAGACATTCTTAACCTTTATCTCCAAACACATTGTTAACAAAGGAATAAAGGAGATATAATGATCGGCGTGTTTTGTAAACTTTTTAATCGCCGGTGTCGATATAACTGAAGAATGCAGTATTTGTTTTTGTCAAGACTTAATTGGCCTAAGCGTCTGCTTGAAAGATTGCGTCGATAAAGGCCCTTGTATCATGCGATAAAATAGAAGTTATATATCACATCATTATCGGAATAATCTCGTATTGCACCTTCTTTATAGACGACTATTTCTCTTCTCTGTGTGATTTGGGTTTATGTTTTGGAGTGCCAATTATTCCTTAAAAGTGTCATTCGTTGTAATTTCGTTGCTGATCAAAGAGAAATTTTGCTTTTTTTTAATGTGTCTATTGGATTCTAATGTCAAGCACCTCAGGCACGGTTTTCAAAAGAATAAATCAACATCCACTGCAATTAATGAATTCTATATGAATATTATGAATGAATTAGATAAACAGAGATACCCAGTCGGGGTTTTCTCTGACTTAAGTCGTGCATTCGACTGTGTTTCACATGGGAGGTTACTAAGCAAGTTGGAAGCTATGGGCTTTCGGGGCAATACTAATCTGTGGTTTAGATCCTACCTTCTAAACAGGTACCAGTTTGTGGAGCTATCCTATGATGATGCCACACTTTCACAAACACAAACTATACAATCTACAATAAAAGGGATAAATTTGGGTGTTCCTCAGGGCAGTGTGCTTGCTCCCACTCTGTTCTCACTCTATATTGCTGACATAATTCATTATCTGCAAGACTATAAAACAGTCCTATACGCTGATGACTCATCATTTCTAGTATGTGGTAAGGATAGGGAAAACACTGAGCATCAGTTTAACTCACTTTTTGAAAGAATAGGCCAATGGTTTTCGGTTAACCAACTTTTTACGGAGTATGTTATTTTTCATCCATGGCAAAAAAGGGTCGAAACTTTAAATGTGACATGGCAAAATTTAACTATTGCAAGACAGCCTTGTGCACGGTTTTTAGGGGTGTATCTTCACAAGTGTATGTGTTGGCGGGCGCACTCTTCGGAGCTAACTGAAAGGATGAACTCTGTTGTCTTTCAACTAAGATGCCTTAGAACGGTTTTGGACAGGGAGGTATTAAAAAACTTTTATTTTGCTGAGGTTCAAAGTCGGGTTACTTACGGGATACTTGTATGGGGATCATCTTCTATTTTCAGGGATATATTTTTATTACAAAAAAAGTGTATTAGGGCAATGACCGGCCGTGGGCCTCATGTAGGCTATTGTTCAGGTTACTGAGAGTTCTGCCTCTGTGCTGTCTGTACATTTTGGAGGTGGCCTGCTACATTTATAAAATAAAATCCGACATTCCCTCTCATGGGGATGTTCACCACCATGGAACTAGGGGCAGGGATGCCCTCTACATCCCTCAAAACCGAATAAATGTATCATTGCAAAGTCCCTATAGCCAGGGTATAAGAATATTTAACAAAGTACCTCAATTTGTGAGACTGTCTACATCTGACACACAGCACAGTATCGAAATAACCTAAAAGAGTGGCTTCTCGAGAGGTCATTTTATGACTTGAATGAATATTTTTTTACTAAGGAATTTCTGTAATACTTAGTTTGCTCTTTACTCTTTTAATTGTATAGTTGGTGTCAAATGATCTTAATTGTATTATATTGTTTTACTTACATCATAAAGTTTGACGTGTTTGATGTTCTTATGAATTTATCAAATGAATATTTTTTTTGAATTTGAATTTTTAATTTGAGTTTTGTTCGCGGGTCCCCGCGATAGTATTTTGTCGGACGCGATTGGGTGGTTGCGACGCCATACTTTTTGCTTCCATGCTAGATTTTATATTATTTTTTACCTATGCTTCTGACTTTAAAAAAAAACAGGTTCTTAATGCTTTAAATTTAAACGAAATTATTGATTTAAAGTATAATAGACGCTGAATGGCTGTATTAATTAAATGTAGTTTAAGTGCAGGAGTGTAAAGTAGAAATATTGGGATTATGAGAGTAAAATAATACTCGAAGTCTAGGAATTTTAGGCAGCTTTAATATTTACGTTTTGGTGACATACACAAAGACATTCAGATGACTAACTGACTATTGGGTTCTTATTCTTAAAAAGCCTGATCGAGTTTTGCTTATGCAGCATTACAGTCTCGAATAAAGGTGACCTTATTTATTGTATTTCCAATAAGAAATATATATTATTTATTGTATTTCCAATAAGAAATATATATTTTTCATGAGTGTTTTCAATTATGCGGTATCATTTTTAATTCCAGCAGCTGCGGACTTACTCAACTTGTAGACGAATCAACTTGGTTCTCAGAAAGGGGTGAATTTTTCTAACCACAAATACTGACCAGTACACAATTGCAGTTAATCCACCATTAGGTACTTCAAAATAAATTCTAACAATACTAAATATATTGATAATGCTACCAAAGCTTAAGTGCTGTGCAAAAAAAGATTTTACTAATTTCATATGCATAATCTGCTTTGACGTTTACCATCCAAGCTGTCTTGATAGAAAGGATGGAATAATAAAGATTGGCCTACATAAAATACTATGCTCTCTTGAATGTCAGGAAAAACATGACAAGGGGGAGGAAAAAATTCAGCACTTAACGACAAAACCTTGGAATTACGTGAGGCCCTTAAAGGAAAAGAACTGACTATAAGTCCTTTAAAAAGAAGAACCCAAGACTTCGAAGATACCGTGTTCGCTGCTGAGCAAGATTATGTTAAAATTCTTGCGGATCCACAAGAGTCTATAGACTTTTTGAACAAAAAACAGGAGGAATTGAGTAAATCAATAAGTGAAATAACACCCAATCCATCGAATTGCACTAAATCTTTTAGAACCCTAGATACACAGACGGTGATTATGACTACCAAGTCTGGAACGCAGATTGATTCAAATATGAATATAAGTGAAATCGCAATGATCATAATGAAATTGATTCTCTTGGAGTGGACCAGGTAGTTAAAGAGAGTAGTCAAAAAGTTGCATTACTCAATAAAGAAATAATAAAGAAGGATGGCCTTATACAGAAACTTCAGAGTGACATAGAAGAACTCAGAATTTTGAGTAGAAATATGACGACTGCTATTGACACTTTGTCTGCAGAGAATGACATGTATGCAAATGAAGTAAAAAAGCTCCAAAATGATATCTATCAATTTAATAATTCCAATTCTAGACTAAACAGTAATATTGCTATCGAACTTACCACGTTAGTTAGTAGAGAAGCTGATAAATTGAGCAGCGAATCAAAGGAAATGGATAGAATAGATCTAGCAGAGATAACCGATGATGGGGGACAGGAATGGTGTCGCAGAAAAATAGATAAGAAAAATAACATTTTGATTTTGTATGATGATCGTTTTAGATTTATGTTGAATTCAATAGAGGCCAAATTTCACAGTTATGATGTACAGAGTATTATTAAGCCTAACGCATATTTTGGGGATGATATTTCGGATGTTTTAAGCCTTACAAAGAATTTTGCTTTGGATGACTATGTTATTTTACATGCAGGGTATCACGATGTTCAGAATGGTAGAGCTCTATATTTCAAAAGTATAAATAGGCTTCTAAAACATTGCACTCACACAAATATTATTTTTGCTACAGTGTTTTATTAATATATAAAAAATTAAAATATTCAATTGATGTACAAATTCAATTCACAACTTTTTAATTACGCAAATGCTTTGAACAGATATGCAGAAGGAACTGTGGTTTGTATAGACATAAACGATGCTAATGGCTTGATGCATAAGAGACAAATTATTGATAAATTACTGTATTCTCTGCACAGCACAAAATAAAAAATAGCAATATTGTTTTCATTAAGCCATTGAAATCTTTACCTGATGAGCAAGCTGATATTGAGCAAGTTAATATTGTTGCGACCAACCCTTTTTTAGACAATCCCCTCCAGTCACAAATAATGTTGTAAAACTACTGAATTTACTCTGTTTTAGTTAAATATTCAATCTGTTAGAAATAAAAAAAATGAACTGACTGTGCTTCTGGAATTGTATAATAAACCTAGTTTTGTTTTGTTAACAGAGCATTGTCTAAAAGCAAATGAACCATGCTATATTCCTGACTATAATATAGCATCAATTTATTGTAGAAAACAAATTTTACACGGGGGAACTATGATTCTTGTACACAAAAAAATCTGTGATAAATTTGTAATTTTGAATGTGGATAAGTTTAATAATGTGACGGTTGTAAGGGAGTTTGAATTCTCAATAATTTTAGCTAAGACTTTTTTACTTATATGCAATGCGTATCTATAGACCTCCAAGCTGTTAGAATAGTTTCTAACGAGCTTAGTTGTTCTTTGAGCTTAGTGGTCTATAATTCACTATTTCAGTCCCATCTGAGATATGGTATTGCTTTTTGAGGATTCACTAACAAGCAACTGTTTAACACAATATTTGTTTTACAAAAGAGGGCAGTTCGTTATTTGGGTAGAGTTGTAAGCCGGGAACACTGTCAACCACTGTTTATTCGGGAAAAAATTTAACTGTGCCATGTCTCTTTATTTTAGAAACTGAGTCTCTTATGCATAAAAAGTATTTCAGTTTTGAAACTCGAGATCATGAACATATTACTAGATTAAATGTACACACTAATTTAAGCTTGCCTATACCAAAGTCTGCCTTAGCAAAGCAGTCTATTTTTTATGAAAGCAAAAAAATGTTTAATCATCTAAATCATGATCTAAAAACCATAGTAAATTACAGACTGTTTCGTAGGCGTGTTAAAAATATTTTATTAGAGAGGGCTTATTACAGCTTGGAGGATTACTATAACGATACTTTTTGATATAACAGTCTTTTTATGGCGTGGGTAATATTAAGATTTTTTTTTGTGTTTAGTTACATTTTAGGATAGTTCCTAATTTATTATGTTGTTTAGATAGTAGTCATGTTTGTCAAATTGTTATAACTTGCGCGTTATTGACATTTTTATTGTTTTTAATACTTACATAATTAATATGCTTACTTTTAAGTACATGCTTTGTCAATAGAAATATTTTCTTTTTTTAACAATAAAGTATAATTGACTATGACTATGCCTATGACTATTACAACGGTTTGTGAACTGCCACTCCTGCAGAAGGATCCACTGTTGCCACTTAAAATCTGGCATTACAATTGTGAAACTGGGAGGATCTAAGAGAGTTATCCCTAGATTTTCCTTGGAAAAAAGCAAACATGCTCGCCGCATTCTACCTTAAACGTCCCACATGGCAAGGCTCTCCCCACCACATCCAATATCAACACTACGAATTACCATGGCAGAAGTTAAGTTTCACCACCGTGACATTCGTAAAATTCTCAAAGAGCTAGATACGCAAAAGGCATTAGGGCCGGATGGAATACCTGCCATCGTGTTGAAGAACTGCGCCAACGACCTAACACTCATTTTTTTTTCTCTGTCTTACCGAAAAAGGATTTGCCCATCTTCTTCGAAAGTCGCTCGAGTACCTGTTTCAAAAAAAGGCAAGAAAACCACGTCCTCAAACTATCACCCTTGCTTCCAATAATCTCCAAAGTCATGGAACGTGTAGTCAATCAGCACTACTCAAGTATCTCGAGACCAACAAAATAATTAGCGATAACCGATACGGCTTTCGCAAACAGAGATCGAAAGCTGGCTTCCCAGTTTCCTTAAGAACCGATCTCTGCACGTTGCAGTTGATGGAGACATCTCAGACACATTCACCATTAATGCGGGACCGCCTCAAGGCGCAATACTTTCACCAATTCTATTCCTCATCTATATTAAAGACCTGCTGACCGAAACCAATAATCCTGTTTACAGTTTTGCAGATGACAGTACCCTTATCTCCCAATTTAGATCAGAAAAACCTTTACCAGCGACTTATCACCGCAGACAGAAGAAGATTGCAACAATTAATCAAGATCTGGAAAAAGTTCGAACTTGGGGGCGACAGGAATTTGGTCCAGTTCAATGCAGAAAAAAACCCAAGCAGTCACGTTTACCAAGAGAGCCAATACGATATCATTTTGTTAGGATCGACCATTCCTTCATCCTCGTCAATAGGGCTGCTGGGTGCCTCGGTCAACAGCAACATGTCATGGCATGGGCACGTTGCTAACATCGCAAAATCAGCCTCGCCGAAGCTTGGGGCGCTATTTCGAAACGGAAAACTATATACACCGCAGCAGCTGCTCTTGCTCTACAAAGCGCAAATAAGACCGTGCTTAGAATATTGCTGACACATCTGGGCTGCCGCACCTAAGCACACCTTAAAGCTGCTGAAGAGAGCTATGCATTTCGTCGGCGACCAGGAGTTGACCCAGGATCTGGATAGTCTGCAACACCGCAGACATGTGGCCGAGATATCCCTGTTTTACAGATATTTTCACAGCAGATGTTCCCAGGATTTTCCAGACAGTCGCGACAGACAGCAAGAGCACACCCGTTCGTTGTAGAACTGGAAACACCTAGAACGTCAGGTTACAAGGACTCCTTTGTCTGGCGCACATTACTATACTACATCTATTTCCCCCTATTTACAACCTACAATTATTCAAGAAGCGTGTCAATTATCTTCAACATCAACATCTTCACACACACACACCGCTCGTCGAGCGCCATAGTCCCTTTAGTGTGTGGTGCCACTGCCATAAAACGAACTGAAATAAATCTGATCCTATTCTTCTAGGATAACGTATAAAATCTTCTGAAGTGATCACCTTTTAGGCACATTCAGCACACGATTTCCTGGTTAAGGAAAAGACTGAGCCGTCACGCTCGGATATGTCACGCTCAGTCGGGCAAAGTCGGCGTAAAATTCAGCTAAGCGAGAGACAGAAACAGTCAGCGGAGAAATTTCAGTTACCATAAACTTATTAATTAATTCTTATTTTTCTCGAAAGCGACTGCGGATGGAAATTTTGGATTTGGCAGGGTTTTATATATTTGGGAGGCCGAAAATGTGAAAATTTGTTGGTGATTAGAGGCAGTTTCTGATAAATGTTATGGCAGATTTCGAAGTAATATTTTACTTTTAACATATCAATGCATATAGTTTTTGTGGTAAGTAAGTAGATTTATTTGCCTGAATTTGAAGTCGGGAAATTGAGCCAAGATCGGAGAATTTGGACATTTTTCATAAGCAACGGTTTTGCTGATTTTATGAAAAATTTTAAAGCAAAATATTATTTTAAACGTCGAAGTTGTGGCAAGGAACACGAAAAATACTTGTATTTCATAATATCAATCTCGCATTGTTCAAGTTTTCGCTTCTGTTGTGTGATCCTAAGCACACACCGCCTTTTTGATATTTCAATAATTTAGGTAGTTTTTGTATAATCGGTTATCTTAATAAAGTGACTCTTTTCCGAACGAGGCAGTCGAGTTCAGGAAAGACGCTTTCCGCACGTGTTAGGAACCACTTTTTCGCTGCGTGCCTGCAGAATTTGCCGTAACTAGATTTATATAATTAGCACTTTTATTTGTATACGTTCTATTTATTAATTATATTAATAGTATTTTTTTGAATTTTTCAAATTAATAGCGAACACCAACTGACTGCTTTAATTCGGTACGGTTTCGACCATTCTATTTGGTTCATGTAGCTCTTGCTCGAAGTTTGAAGAACGGCCAGCAGAACCTATTAATATATTAGGTTGCTCAGAATTTTGCTAAACTTAAAAAATTAATTAGCAATTTACTTTTGAAACAACTTATCCAAATATTCGTCCTTTACTTTGGTAGATTTCTAATCCCCGTATCGCTTAAAACTAGTTATGTCAAACCCGGACCCGCTAAGTATAGTAGATGAAGATCATCTACAACAATGTCCAGAATACTGTTCTGGATTCTTGAACACTTAGCAATGCTGCTACTTCAGATGGCATTTTACCAAATTTATTTATCCCAACGCATTGGGTAGTGCAGTCATTATGTTGACAGTTTAAAACTAATCTCCTATGAGGTGTGGATTTGGGAGGATGGAGTACTATATACTTATTCTACAAATTTCGATTTTCTTCTCCAGAAATCACATAATTATGATTTTCTTGCTGCTTGAGTTTTAGTATCTGCAATTTTAATTAACAGTACGGGATCTTTTTCCTCGATGTCGCCAAGTGTTTAATTAGTTATTTCTTCTCGACGACATGCCCCTGCGGTTCTAAGAGTTGCAGCTATTTTGATTAGAAGATATATTTCGTTCAAAGCGTCACTAACGAATTTTCGTTTTATTAACTAGTAAAAGTTTTAGAATTTTATTTTTTATTTGAATCCCACGTTTTTTTTTAAAGCAATAGCTTTAAAAACCTTGTTTATATCCACGTTATTTTGTATCATGAGAGAAGTTTTCAGCATTGAAAATCTTGACTTTAGCACTTTGATATATACTAATATTATCGCTTTCTTGTAGAATGTCTTCACATTTTTCTTCATAAACCAACAACATGGATGTTGTATTTTCCTACCTACAACGTGACATTTGGCAATAATTCTAAATTAGTGCTTCTAGTATTTTTCGGGCCATCACAATTTGACTCGAATTCTTGGTCACTTTCTATATTTTGCTCAAAAATGCAGCGAAACTCATAATAATTTGGAATTGTTATCCCATAAATTACTTTGCAGGCATGAAAAAATATAAAGTATTCAACGAATGGTGTATGAAGAAAAATTCCAAGAGTTACTACATAGAAGAGGTTTTTATCCGCAGCAATGCGGAAAAAATCACACAGAAATGCGTGTGAAAAAAAGATTTTCCCCACTGTTGTAGGGGAAATATTTTTCAAATAATTTATTTTTGCAGTCACTGTTTCAGGCCCTTTCCAATCATCTGTCTCTCCCTCAAATTAAAAATATAGAATGAATCTAATGGAAAGATCTTCTAGATAATTTACAATTTAAATCTATACTGCTAACGCATGTATTTTTAAAACAACACATTTCCCTCCCCTCCCGTTATATTTATTCAATTGCGATTATGTGAAATTTGCTTATTTTATTCAAAAACACAAATGCAGCTGCCTCTCCCTCAAACTAAAAATATTGAATGAATCTAATAGAAATCTTTTATAGTTAACTTACATCACATCCCGTGATACTTATTAGATTGTGATTATGTGAAATTCTCTTGTATCATTCAAAAACACAATATCAGTTGTCATTTCCTCAAACTAAAAAGATGGAATAAATCTAATAGAAAGCTTTTATAGATAATGTACAAGTCAAATAGGTACTACTAACGCACGTATATGTGAAAAACATATTTCGCTCCCATTATATTTATTAGATTGCGATTATGTGAATTTGCTTGTTTTATTCACAAACACAATATCAGTTGCCTCTCTCTCAAACTAAAAATAGGGAATGAACATAATAGAAAGCTTTTATAGATAATTTATAAGTTAAATAGGTACTGCTAACGCACGTATATCTGAACCAGCATATTTCCCTCCCATTATATTTTTTAGATTGCGGTTACGTGAAATGTGCTTGTTTTATTCAAAAACACAATATCAAATAACCTCTCCCTCAAACTAAATATAGGGAAGGAATCTAATAGACAGTTTTTATAAATAATTTACAAGCTAAATAGGTACTGCGATTATGTGAAATTCGCTTATTTAAAAACACAATATCAGCTATCTCTCCCACAAACTAAAAATAGGGAATGAATCTAATTGAAAGCTTTTGTATATGATTTACAAGTTAAATAGGTACTGCTAACGTACGTATATCTGAAACAACATATTTCCCTCCTATTATATTTATTAGATTGCGATTATGTGAAGTTCGCTTGTATTATTAAAAATATGGAATGAATCTAATCGAAAGCTTTTATAGATAATTTACAAGTTAAATAGGCACTGCTAACGCAGGTATATCTGGAACAGCATATTTCCCTCCCATTATATTTACTGAATTGCGATTATCTGAACTTGGGATGTATTATTCAATAACACAACATCGGCTGACTCTCCCTCAAACTAAAAATATGAAATCATTCTAATAGCAAGCTTTTATAGATAATTTAGAAGTTAAATAGATACTGCCAACACACGTATATCTGAAACAACATATTTCCTTCGCATTTTATTTATTAGATTGCCATTATATGATATTCGCGTGTATTGTTCAAAAACACAACGTTAGCTGTCTCTCCCTCATACTAAAAATATGGAATGAATCTAATAGAAAGCTTTTATAGATAACTTATAAGTTAAATAGGTACTGCTAACGTATGTAAATCTTTTTTTAAAACTTGCTGCTAGTATCAGCTCTATTTTCGGTATTTGTGTCCTTGGAAAATAAATTAGATAATTCATGCATACAAAGAATCCATTTCTCCTTCTCCTGACCTTAAACCATATTAAACGCTAATAGTCAGAATAAATTGGACATTGGATCGAGTATCCAACAACCACGCAGGTCATCTCCTTTTTTCCCGATGGCAAAACTCTCCACTTTCTACATAAACTTCTAGTTACGCCCATCTGAATTCCCTCATTTTTTCGACACAAACAGGTGAATTTTTGTGGCTGAAATTAATTTTCGCTTCACCACCTGCATCTTAAATATAAATATACCTGGATAATTTTAAAGGGCTGCGCCGGGTTTTACCCTTGGCTAACTTGGCTTTACCTAATGATTTCACAAATATTTGAGCTAAATCGGTTATAGCAAATTCTGCAAGCCATGTTGGCCAGCTGCCAATCTAGGAGGTAATAATGAATTTTATAGGCAAACATGCCCTCGGTCGAGTGTTAAAATATATTCATATGTTAAATGGATAAACTTTAGCAACTAAGTATATACAAAAAGTGCATGAATGTAACGTAATTACAAAATTATCTGGCCTATAAATTATTATAATTTTTGTCAGTTGTTTGGTATAATTGTGATGCTCAATGTGAAATCTTAACCAAAAGTTCTGTTTTGATAAAATTTTTGTTTTCATTTGCCCATATAGGTAAAAGTTAAGTACTCAGGGACACATGTTAAGAGTATGACGTATTCGTATGTTCTAGGAAACATTCTAACCGTATGTGATATAGCTTACCTTATGCCTAAAGTTGAACGTTTTCGAGACATTTTTGAGTGAATGAAAAATCCGAAGTTACAAAAATATTTATTAAAAACTACAGGCTCTAATCTTGAATCTACACCAAGCAAGCCGCAATTCAAACGTTTTAAAAATGATTTCAAGGGATATTAATTACATTTCATATCCGATCTTTTTTTTTAATTCTTCGATATTGTTGGGTTTGTTCATATACTCTTAGCTCCATAGAGAAAAGCCCCTGGAGTTGGGTCAGGTGACCTAGCAGGCCACTCTATTTGCCCCATACGCTCTATCCAATGACCCGGAAATACGTGATTTAAATATTCGGGATTCGGGCACCTCTCTACTCTCTGTGTGTGGAGTGTGCCATCTTATAAGCCAAACAAAATCTCCAGAAATATTAGGATTGTTCGCATTTGGATACAAACGGACACCATAAGAGGATCAATTCAGTTCTTAAAAAATCCAAGTAACGTTAACCTGCTAGCGTAAGCGTACCATTGAAGAAATGCGATCCTATCCAATACAACTAAATAACAAGGCCTTAGTGCTTGTCGCGTGACGTCATCAATGTAGGCCGTGTAACTTTAATCATATAAGGGGAAACATATACTAATATAATAAGCTATCAATAGTTATCTCCTTTTAAAGAACGTTAGTTCCGACTCGGTCCCCTTTTTCCTTCTATTTTTCCTATAACAGAAGGTTGTATCTAGGGCCTCGTAGAATATGTCCTAGGTAAGATGTTCTCCTTTGTTTGACAATATCCAGCAGCTGACGATGCGTGTTTGCTCTTTGTAAAACTTGCTCATTCGATACATGGTCTACTCAGGATATTTTAAGCAGTCTTCTCAAGATCCACATCTCGAAGGCCTCGATTCTATTAAGGGATTTTACCTTTAGAGACCAGGTTTCCGCTCCGTATAGCAATATTGGCCAGATGTAGCACGTCACAACACGGAGGCGTAAATTTAGGAGTACTGCCTATCGTAGTAGGCATGCAGGTGTTGAATTTAAAGCCGGGGCCGCACATGCGGCAGTCGGTTGTTAAAAGCGATCTACAAATGTCTGGAGGTGTGGATGACTCCACGAACAACAGCGAGGCGAGCGCTCGTCCTCTTTGATGCATGGAAATTTACCGACACCGCGCGGGAAAAGGCGAGCGAGTTGCCGAACGATTTGCCAAACTGCAAACTTCCCATATGCACTGATCGCAGTTCGGCAAACCCTTGCTCGTAGTTCGCCGAATGCCGCATGTATGGCCCCGGCTTTACAAATGTGCATCGAGCAGCGGCCACACGTATTCTAACTTCCTCATCATTATCCCAGTGATCGTTCATTCGTTTATTATACTACTTTTGAGGAAATCAGCTTCACATACTTCCCTGTTGTTTGTGGCCTCAAAGTTATCTCGGAGTATAGCTTTCAACCATTTTTCTCGCAAACATCCTTTGGAAAACCGAAAACATGAACTTTTGGCTCATTTTTATAGTTTCCATTACAGCCAGGATTACACATTTCAGGCATAATTACAATAAGTATCAGTTATCACAAAACTAGCCGAAACCGTGAGAAGAACATGCAATTAAACACGTTTTATTACTTTATTGAAATTTTCTTGCAAGGTGAGTTATGATCATAGTCATATTGACTATAATATTGTAGAATAGTTTAGCAACATTTAAGCTTTATTCTGTATATGTGGAGTAGTACAGGGTTATCCAACGAGGACTAGACAAGGCGATTTTTTGACTATTCCTGTACTTTTATAAAAAAAAACTGAAATAGCCATCTTATGTAGTTTTCTCCCTCGAATTCGGATATGTTCAGCAAAAAACAATTGAACACCAAATAAAAGTGCTAGTGGTCGCTTTGATATTTTTTAAATGGAACACCCTGTATATTATTAAATTTTTGGACTCTCTAGAAAAATCTTAACACATTTTGTGTATAATATCCTATACCTATCTTTAGCTGTTTACCAAATATTGACAGTTGAAAGTCTGGTATTTTGACACTTTGACAGGCTTTAAAATCTAAACCGCACAAGATCAAAGGAAATGGTTTAAACTTTGTTTAATCCCGCATTTGTGGAACACCCTATATATAACTGTGCTATGCCACAAAAAATTTCACATCATACCCTTTATTTTTTGTATTTGACGTTTTTTCCTAAAACGTCAATTGAAAAAGTTAAAGGGGGGGTTCCATTTATAGTGAAACACCCGGTACATATAATATAATAAAGTATCCAATCCATATATTTGAAGCGTCTCCTACGTTGTTTTCACTACCGGCATATTTGTTGGTTATGGTGTTCTCATTATCGTCCACTGAGATGTTCCTATTATCGCCCAATGGGTGGGTGGAAAGTTTTGGTTTATATTAATATATTATTTTTTATAGATGCCACCGCAGCGGAAGACATGGGACAAATTAAAAACGAAATAGGCAGTAGTGGCTGTAAAAAACAAGGGTGCGTTAAAAGCGTCCAAGGCTTTCTAAGTTCTAAAATCTAGGTACACTTAAATATCACGTCGACAACCCTATTGAAGTTCATCAAAAACTCATGGATGTGCTTTTAGGTAGTAAAACTGTCCTTCCTCCAGTAATTGAGACTGAGTTAGTTGAATACAGTTAAAAATGGAAAAATCTTATGTTGCGATATTTGGGAAATCGATTTTTTCAAGTGGGCGATATTAGGGACATTTTCTTTTCTTTATTAAAAAGCATTGGTATCTTCAAAATGGTGTATATTTCAAATAGGGTTGCAAGAGACAGTAATACAACTGCGGAAAAGGTCAGTTCACCAACAATAAATCACACAAATTTCGTTTGTGAATGAATCGTAAGCATACCATATTTGCAGTATTAGATTTTTGTTAAATGGGCGATATTTGGGCCTGCCTTCTACTTATACCTAAATATACAACGAAATATTAGGTACAAGTTTCAGGCACTTAAAAGCACATAAAGAGTTCCGATTTCAGAAAAATTCAAGAAAATACCACTAATTACCACAGCCATTATCGGCAAATTCGCAAACTAAACGTTTGTTTCGTTTCTTGTTTCTGTTATACAGATGATGCGCTGTTGCCGGCTCTATAAGGAAAGTATTATTTTAGGAAAGTGCACGAACAAGCTAGTAGTATTAGATAATTACATACATAAATTACGAAACATCACAATATAAAAGGAGGGAAAAACGTCTTATGAAAATATGTTTTTTAAAATATTGGAGGAATTGTAACATTCTTTATATACGGGCATCCTAATATTCGCTACTATCGTAGTGGTCTGGCAACGTTGCAAATAAGTTCGCCTCAATTGCGATTACCCTTCCACCTGCAAGCCTCCCTCCTGCATCTTCGCTCCAAATCGCATAGGCCCACATCCATAACGTTACGAGCTGAAATTTTGTGAGCACTTTGTCCTACTTGTAGAGGTGTTGTTGTCCTATGGCTCTAAGCTAAACATTAACACACTCCTTATGGTGGTCAAAAAAAAAAGCTGAGCAAGAGCAATTTTTAGCTCCATGTTCAGACTGCTGTAGCTTTCTTAAAAATAAATTTTTTTGCATGTGGTTTGCTGATTCTGAAAACCCGCCTTTTTCAGATTAAGCCACATGAAACGATTTCTTAGTGGGTTTAATATTATCATAATATACGGGGTGATCAATAAAGTCATGCAAAAGAGCTCAAAAAATGTTTTTACGCTTTACAATATGGTAGATTACAAAGATAATATCAATACCTTTAGATTTTTCTCCAATTTTTTTACTTATGCCCTTTGGCTTAAATTTTTAAAACGCTCTAACTTGAAACCGGTTTAACCAATTCTGACGAGCTTTTTAGTTGCCAAGTTAAAGTTCAGGTCAACATATCGAAACAATTTCTTTTGGTTATCAATTAGTGTCATCTACTCAAACTTCTCAGCCAAAATAAAAAGAATAGGAAATTATTTTGAGATATTGACCTTAACTTCAACCTGGCAAATTTTAATAGAAAATAAACATCTTGTTTATTTGGCACCCAATAAACCCGCTTTCAACAATTACATGTTATCTGCGGTTAATTTATCGCTTGACTTGTATATTGTGAAAACCTCAAAACCTAAGAAAAATGCTTTGATCAAAGAAAATCTACGTGAAATGAGGTTTCAGAATCCGAAAAGCTCGTCAAAATCTATTGACCCGTTTTCAAGTTATACAATTTCAAAAATTTTGTTGCCTAAATTTTATGTTTAGCAGTGTATCTAATGTCAAAGGGCATAAATCCGAAATCTGGCAAAAACGCCTAAAGATATTGATATTGCCTTGATAACGTATTATATTGTAAAAAAATGAAATGGCACTAAAAATTGCTTTTGCCGATCTCTTATTTAGAGTTTATTTTAAGTTCAGGAATTGAATTGTGCAATGCAAATTAATACGTGTGACTATCGAAAATATAATAAAGTGTTCTTTCTATAATGTATATTTAAATTCATTGGTTTTTTATCAAGCTGCAACTGTTCATTTCGAAATATATTGAATTATTCTATACGAAGACTAAAACTAAAGCTTTTTAAAATGAACTGAAAAATGTTTTATGCCAAAGATGACTTAATTATAGATAAGACTTTCAACGTCTTTTTCGTGATAACAAAATAGAGCTGTACTGTTATTTAGGCCGGATATTAATTATAGCAGCGCAATTTTCCTTGCGGTTTTCCCCCGAAACCGCAAGAAAACGAAATTTTCTGCATATCTTGAAATTACCGTTCTGAAATCTGATACAAACCCCTTTCGTGTTACTATTATTGCAAGCTAAAGCTAATTGGATTTTCCGTTTTGAATGGCGCCTAAGAGAACGTAACTTCCCTTTGTTTTAAAATTTGTACCTAGGATATAATTTGGAACGAATTAATCTCTTAATTTATAATTTGCTTTAATATTGCCATCTACTTCTATAATGGAGAGTGGGTCAGTTTCATTTCATATTTTGTTTGTCCTGAACCAAGATTGCCTTTCTTATTTCTTGCAGTAAATCCAGAATGTCTTGCATTTGATGTTATCTTAACTAATATACTTATTACCATATCAAATCTAACAATCATTCAATTAAAACAAAAAATAAATATTTGATAAAATCCTATCTTATAGCAAGAGGGACAAATAATTATTTTACTTGCTTGGTTGCTTCTTTTATTAGCTCCAGTTTCAGTTCCCCAAAGTAAAGCACGAAACGTTGTTTGCACCACTACAACCCGATATGAATATTAAGTCCGTTATTTATCAGTAAAGCCATTTTTAAGCTGCAGTTGCAAGCTGAGAGAGACTTTTTATGTTGTGCAAAACCTATTACAAAAGGCATGGACAAAGCGTACTTTGGAAAATGTATAGGATAGAAAATCGTCATACTCGGTGTTTTTCTGGTCTTGTGTATTAAACAATTTAGCAAACTCATGTAGTTTAAAATACTTTTTATGTGGGGGAAGGTGGAGCATTAGCATGAATTGGGGAAGAGCGTAATCAGTGGTTTTGAATAACATACAACAGATGGTAGTATTATTTCGGGGGTCCATTCTCATAAATCATTCGGTATTAATTATTGTTCACCTGCTAAGAAGTAAAAATAGGAAAAAACGAAGAATTGATAACTTGATTAAAGGCCGTAAGTACATAATAATATCATGTCAGGGTTTGTTTCCTTTGGTTTTATGTGGTAGACCGGTAATAAAATCTAACCTAAAGTCTTGGTCTATGTCTTACTTAGTCTTGTTAACTCCCTTGTCCGAGTGCTGCTACGAAGCAATCTGCCAGCACTCCCCTTTTCCGGCGCTAAGTTAGAGGCAGACGTGGCAACGTGTAAATTATGCAGACCCTCCTGCATAATTTACACGTTGTTCCAGTGTGGAGGGACTATTTGGTAGAAACCTTCACTGGAAATGGTCTCACGAGAACATCCGGCTCCTCCCGACCTGGGTACCGGTGTGAATGGGTATTTCTTGTAGGATAGGAAATGAATTAAGTAGTTGAACTAAGCTTCTAATTTATAAAACAATAATTATGCCACATCTCAACTATTGTGCAACAATAATGTTTTTGTTTAGTAAGGAAAATATTGATATATTGCAAAAAAAACAGAACTGTGCATTAAGATGTATATTAAGGTGTAATAGATATAAAAGGATAAAAGATATGTTAAAATGCAACCAATTTAGTACTATGATTGTGATATATAAAATAAAAAATGGGCTGTACCCAGATCACATAGCAGAAAGAGTACAATTGGTACAGGATATACATACCTACAATACCAGGGATAGAACTGATTTCTATATACCAAATGAAACCTCGTCTATTATACAAAATAGTATCTTTCATAAAGGGTTAGTAGAGTTTAATAATTTGCCTAATGAAAATAAATGTTTAAATAATACGTACAAATTCTGATCTAGGCTTAGAACTTATATAGTTAGTAACTATAGTTTATTAAGGAATTAACAAGATATAACAAGATGTATTGTTGTTTTTGATTAGCCACGGCTATTAATAAAGGATTTATTTATTATTATTATATCCACTATAATACGACTCTTAACCCAATTTGTTTATCATTACACTAATATTTCACTTCACGCATGGCCCTCCGCTCGCTTCGCTCGCTACGGGGACTCAACGAACAGGAACTAACAAAAACTAATCCAAAACATGCCCAAAATCAGGAAAAAAAAATAAAAAATGCACTGCGACAATCCAATCTTGCATCTTTTCCAATAACGATTCATACAACAATCATTGGTAGTATTTGTACTTAAATCCGATCGGGGAGCAGCAGTAAGATATATTCAATTCAATTGGCTAGTTTTTGAAAGCGCGACTTGAGTCGCTGTAATCGCGGGCGGAACTGCGAGTTGGAAAGTTGAACGGTCTGGCTAGATGCAAATGTGCCTATAATATATGGAACTGCTGTTGCTAAGGCGGTCTGGCATCGGCAGTTAAACGACAAGATAAATTAGCTTTTAGTCAGCGTTACTTTTATGTTTCAACAGGTTATCGATATCATTAATCTAGTCTATGATTTTTGTTCGTATATTCTCACGATTTTTCAATTTTATAAATGCATATCTTGTGTGGGTGTAATGGATTCTAATTCCAAGGCTTGCTGTATCTGTTTTTTTAGCCAGATTACTAGATCGTCTGTCCTTGCTTTCCGTGGTATACAATAGCTTTTGGGAGGTGATTTAGTGATTCAAAACTCTCTCCATTTAGTCTATTTGAGTTTTTCCTAACTGTCCTAGAAGGACCAGGTTTTATTAGTGCCTGCCTAGTTGAGCGGAGGCTTGGCACGAACTTAGTCAGTACCGGAGATAATCGGGAAACAGGTTTGTAGTGAAATAATGAAATAGTTATTTACGTTTATTTAGATTACATACCCAATTTAGACATAAGTTCGGAATGTGCCTTTTTGTCCGAAGCGACCTTTCATGTCACCGCGAAGAAATACTCGAACCGAACAACCTTGACGTCATGTGGCTCAAGTTCACCGCCAAGGGATTAACCAAGTTTTTATGTTGTCTCTATCGCCCTCCGAGCGATAGAGCCTACCAATGCTTTTTTTCAACACTAGCTACCACTTTTGAATCAATACAGTTTGATCACCCCAGTTCAGAAATAATCGATGTTGCCCACAACACCAACTGGCTCAAACATCACAACAAGACCGACAACGAAGGTAGAGAGGCTGAAGCATTCGCCATCAGCTGCGGGCTTACTCAAATTGTAGACGAACCAACTCGAATCTCAGAGAGGGGCGAATTCGCCGCCCTCCTGGATCTTTTTCTAACCACCAATCCTGACCAGTACACAGTTACAGTTGGTCCGCCATTAGGTACTTCCGACCACAAACTTATTACAACGGTTTGTGAATTGCCACTCATACAGAAGGATCCACCATTGCCTCGCAAAATCTGGCATTACAATTCTGCAAACTGGGACGATCTAAGCGAGTTCTACCTAGATTTTCCTTGGCTCGGCGTCTGCTTTGGCGCTGACGACCCGTCAGTCTGCTGCGAAAAGATCACGCAAGTAATCTCCTCAAGAATGGGAGCATACATCCCAAATTCCATCAAGTTACAATCAAAAGGAAAGCCCTGGTTCGACAGAAGATGTGAAAGAGCTGTGGGTAGGAAACAGCAAGCCTACAAGTACTGCTGAAAATCGCAATTATTTTGTCGAAGCGAGAAACGAATGCAAGCGTGTTATCGACGAAACTGAGGACAAACACAATCAAAGGATCAGGAATAAACTTTTGCAATGCCCCAGTGGCTCCAGGACTTTCTGGTCGGTAGCAAAGGCAGTAAGTAACAACTTTACAGAAACGTCTCTCCCACCTTTGACAGACGAATGTGGCACCACGGCGACTACAGCCAAGGAAAAAGCAAACATGCTCGCCAAAACGTTTTCTTCGCACTCTACCTTAGACGTCCCCCAAGGCAAGAATCTCCACACGATATCGAACATCAACACTACCATGGCAGAAGTCAAATTTTATCACCGTGATATTCGTAAAATCCTTAAAAATCTAGATACGCAAAAGGCATCAGGACTGGACGGAATACCTGCCATCGTGTTAAAGAACTGCGCCAATGAACTAACACCCGTTTTTTCCAGGTTTTTTTCTCCTCTGTCTTACGGAAAAGGCTTTTACCCATCTTCTTGGAAAGTCGCTCGAGTGCAACCTGTTCCAAAAAAGGCAAGAAAACCACGCCCTCAAACTATCGTCCAATTGCCTTGCTTCCAATAATCTCCAAAGTCATGGAACGTGTAGTCAATCAGCAACTACTCAAGTACCTCGAGAACAACAAAATAATCAGCGATAATCAATACGGCTTTCGCAAAGAGAGATCGACAGGAGATATATTGGCCTATGTCACTCATATATGGAGTAGGACAATTGAGAACTACGCAGAGTCACGAGCGATTGCGTTGGATATTTCAAAGGCATTCGGATTTATGGCATGACGGACTGCTCAACAAACTACCGTCCTTCGGACTGCCAGTCTCTCTCTGCAGCTGGCTTGCCAGTTTCCTTAAGAGCCCATCTCTGCACGTTGCAGTCGATGGACACATCTCGGACTCATTCACCATCAACACGGGCGTGCCTCAGGACGCAATACTTTCACCAACTCTGTTCCTCATCTATATTAATGACCTGCTGACCGAAACAAATAATCCTGTTTACAGTTTTGCAGATGACAGTACCCTTGTCTCCCGCTTTAGATCAGAAAAACCCTTACCAGCGACTGAGACTCATCACCGCAGACAGGAGCAGATTACAGCAATTAATCAAGACCTGGAGAAAGTTCAAACTTGGGGCGACCGAAATTTGGTCCAGTTCAATGCAGCAAAGACCCAAGAAGCCACGTTTACCAAGAGGGCCAATACAGCGGGCCCTGACATCATTATAGCAGAGACGACCATTCCTTCATCCTCGTCAATCGGACTGCTGGGTATCTCGGTCAACAGCAATATGTCCTGGCATGACCACGTTGCTAACATCGCAAAATCAGCCTCCCAGGAGCTTGGTGCGCTATTTCGCAACAAAAAACTCTATACACCGCAGCAGTCAGGGCGGATACAGGGAGGGGGCGCAGGGGGGCGCCCCCCCCCCTGGGAACTGTCTAAAAAAATAATATTGCTAGAGAATAATAAAACAATAAAATTGTATAGACATAATTTCCAATAAAATTTTATAGAAAGTTTTTCCAATAAAATTTTGCAGAAAAATTTTCCAAACAGTCAACATTGTTTGGAGCTGATCGATTCACATTCACCAACGAGTATTGTATTGACACTCGCGTCTGCAGCTAAACATGAATCCCTCATTTGCGCAAGCGCCAATTTTTATCGACATCAGTTATGCGAGTTATGAATAAGACTTAAGACACACAAACCAAGCCCGGACCCATACCAAAACCACAATCCTTTTTTAAACTAACTTTAAAAAAATAAGGATAACTTAAAAAAAAAGAAGTACAGTGACCGACGGGTATTGAACCTGGGCCACCCGTATCACAGCCACATTCATACCCATTAGACCATAGGAGCTCTGCGGACAATCTTAAAATTGTACATTTTTTTCAAGGTTTGGCAAAAAGATCCTTTGTTAATAAAAACACTTAAAACGTAGTTTTTTTCTTCAAACGTCAATAAATTCGTCATTACTCGACTGTGTAGGCGGCCGTGAAGTTTCGTTTTTCCTCCGCCGGAGCTTTACTTTTCACTTTTCCGCTGGCGGAGGTAAAAGTGTTGTCATAGCAACATAGATACAATACAAACAAACAACAAAATAAGCATCAACAACTCAAGATTTATTAAACCACAATTTGTATTTATCACTATATTTGTGACTGCATTTCTAAAAATCACTAATTTAGGAACAAATTGGTTATTATTTAATCGGACTTACTCAATAACTGCTTATCAATACGGAATTAAAACGTAATCGGAGACGCAATCTTAAAAAAATAATTATTGCTGACAGTGTCCACTGACAGCTTTATGTTACATTACTATAGCAACAACCTATACCTATTCACCGACACCGGTCTAAGCCGCCTTGCGAACCCACTTATCTTTAATAATAATTAGATATTATTACTATTAAAAAGAGATGCTTTTGCATTAATTTGTCGACATTTGAAGAAAAAACAGCATATTTTATTTGGAGGAAAAGTTACTTTTCATGGTTTGCTCTCTATTACCAGCCTCACTCCGTTCGGCTGGTAATAGATTAAACACGAGCGCGCCTTGAAAAGTATCACTTTTCCTCCGTATAAAATAATATACTATTGTCATACGCTCCCAAAAATAGCTATTTTACGGACTCATTTAAGTCCGTAAAATGCTTCTTTTTCGGCCTAGTCCCTAAAAGTCGTCATGGCAACCTTTACGGACTATTCCAAAATTCCTGAATATGTCTAAATGTCAAATTTCGAATGACATGACAAAATTGTTAAATAGGTACGATATCAATTTTTAAGCTAACTTTGTCGTACTTAGGACTTGCAAATTTAAGAGTTCTGATGAAGTGTAAACAGCATATAACAAAATTTTGGGAGCGTATGACAAAAAATAGTGCTTGTCACAAGTACCTAAATGAAGTGTTTCAGGACTCATCTTCAATGATTCGTCTTGAAAAACTCCATTTTAGGTACTTGTAACAAAAATAACTATTATAAAGCCCTTGTCAGACCCGATGGGTTAAAAGACATGATTCCATTCTTGAGTTTCAAAATGATTTGCACTAAATTGTGGCTTCTTTTAAAGAAATTTCCGATTGGAATGACGACACCTCTGCAACCAAAGCTAATATTTTTTTAAAAGCAGTTTGTGATTGTGAGTTTATCATAACACTTTATACATTTGCAGATATCTTTGCAGTTACGCTACCATTTAGCAAATATTTACAATCTAAAAATATTGACATACAGTCAGCTACAACCAAATTAAAATTATTAATTGAAACTTTAAAAAGAGCAAATGCAGACGCCTATTTGGAAACTTTTATATTGAAAGAATCATCTAACCTTATGGATATTCTTGATGTAGAATTAAAAATGCCTCGTGTGACATCAAGGCAAGCCCATAGGGATAACCTTTTAGATTCAAATGACAACTCCAAATCATTATTGGAGAAGAGTAGTATTTTTCCTGTTTTGGATTTCGTAATAGCAGATTAAAAAGAGAGGTTTTCTAAAAAAGTGTTAAATTCTTTTGTTTTAACTGTATTACTTCCAAAAAACCTTGCTTCCATTACTGATATGTATCTGTCTAAAAAGTTGTCAGAAATAATCGACATGTTTGGCTCCATTATTGGCAAGGTTTCTATAACACAATTAACAGGTGAGGTACAGTTATTTAAATTAATTAATAATACTTCTGATTGTGGGATTGAAGCTCTAAAATATTGCAGTGAAGAAGAATTTCCTATTATCTACAAATGTTGAAAAATTTAAGGCAGTCTACCAGTATCTGTTGCAACTGCAGAGCGAAGTTTCTCTACTTTAAGATTGTTAAAAACGTACCTTCGTTCTACAATTAGAATTGATTTTATTATTTGACTCATTTAACATCATTAGGGATTTAACTTTAAAACAGTCAAAAAATAAAATCAGTTTTAAAATACATCCTTTACGAAGAAATTTGTTTTATTTTTTGGTTTGTTTGTTATGAAAAATTCGTTAATTTTTTGTTTTATTTTTATTTTAAATATATATTTTTATTGTTTTCCTTTTTTTGCATTTTTTTGGTAT
Source organism: Pissodes strobi (assembly GCA_016904865.1). Lineage (NCBI taxonomy): Eukaryota > Metazoa > Arthropoda > Insecta > Coleoptera > Curculionidae > Pissodes > Pissodes strobi. Next base: position 29,313 of record MU190046.1, read on the forward strand.
GTACTTTAACGCATAAATAAAGTCAAAATAAATGTTTAAAAAATCCTTGCTAATAGTTCTTATCCTGCGCCCCCCCCCCCCCCCCCCCCGCACCAAAACACTCCATCCACCGCAGCAGTTGCTCTTGCTCTACAAAGCGCAAATAAGACCGTGCTTAGAATATTGCTCACATATCTGGGGTGCCGCACCCAAGCACACCCTAAAGCTGCTGGATTCCATTCAGAAGAGAGCTGTGCGTCTCGTCGGCGACCCGGAGTTGACCCGGAATCTAGATAGTCTGGAACACCGCAGACATGTAGCCGAGATATCTCTGTTTTACAGATACTTTCACGGCAGTTGTTCCCAGGATTTTTTCCGCCTCATCCCGCCCCTGGCAGCTCCTGTCAGACAGTCACGACAGACGGCAAGAGCGCACCAGTTCGTCGTACAACTGGAAACACCTAGAACATCGCTTTACAAGAACTCCTTTGCCTGGCGAACTGCATCACTGTGGAACTCAGTCCCAGGACATCTGTTTCCCACTAATTACAACTTACAAATATTCAAGAGCCGTGTCAATCAACATCTTCGTACACACACCGCTCGTCGAGCGCCATAGGGTCTCCCTTTAGTGTGTGTGCCACTGCCATAAAAAAAATACTATAAGGAATGTAAGTGACATTTACTAGTCGAAGACGATTTTGTGCCCGAGCGATAGCGAGGGCTGACAATATAGTTCGAGACTATTAAATGTACTTACATCCCGTGGAGTATATACGATTTTTTCTTCTCCCTGCAGAATTTATTCTTGGATTTTTATTAAATTAATTCGATACTTTTCGCATGAAATTATGAAGACAGCTCTGGCCGGTTTCTATAGCATCATAAACATTCTCAATACCGTCAAGCTGACAGTTTATTATTAAAAATTGTGAAAATTTTAAATTATTGATTTGCATAATAGCCAAATGGATATAGAAGAATCAGCAAATATCGCTTGTCTGTCGCTGCTGCCAGAAAAGTCGAGGAAGAGGTATGAAGCAAGTATCAATACTTCAAGAAATGATGCAATACAAAGACTGCTACTGTAGTTTCAAAAACCGTGTTTTTGGCGTACTTTCACGGAAAATCTGCTGTATTAAAGTCTCCATCAAGCTTACGGTGTGACTATTCCATGTTGAAGTCCACCATTTTCATAGAGGAAAACATAGATATTTCCCAGTATCCTAAACTTCGAGCATTTAAAAAAAAAAAGAAATGACGGGTATAAACCTAATAAATCCAGTGTGTTTGACAGGGAAAATGTGAATAAGTTCCTGTCTGAACCCTCGCCCCGATGATATTTATTTAATGATGAAGGTTTTAATGATAATGGGAATTGCTGTAAATTTACAGTGACTAAAAGTGACGATGAGAAGGTTTGTTATTTCAAAATAGTTCAAAATTACATTGATATAAGATCTCACATGACGAATTTTAATTCTCGCTTCTTCATGCGATATCAAAATAGAAAGTGCTTAAATGAGCCTGTCGGGAAAAACACGATTTCTTCAATTCCAAGTAAAATTGCTAATTTCTGAACATTGAGAATTTTAAGCAGTATACTGGACACCCCCTTAGAAGAACGTCGGCTACTTTATTAGCAAATACTGGAGTTGATGTCTTAGCTGTCAAGCGACATGGTGGATGGAAATCTGAAACTATTGCGGAAAGTTATGGAGCCGAGAGCGTCAACAATAAAAAGGGAGTTGCATATAAAATTTTGTACAATATAACGAAGCCAGAAGTCTCCTGCAGTACTTCAAGAGTAACAGAAAACTTGGTTAGAGATGGAGAATTTATGGAGTCAGAACATTCCATACAAACTGAGAAAAAAAAACAAGAAAACATTTATCCAAATTTTGTAAATAATGTTCATAATTGTAATAAGTATTGTACTATTAATATTTATTTCACTTAATATTACCCTATTTTTATATATGATTGTTAGCTTGACGTTATTGATGAAATAAAAAATTAAAGGTATCGGTTCTGGTAAACTTCACGACCCTCGGAATTTCGCAATTTTATTTTTTTCACTAGAAAGGGGGTGTCCTATAGAGTAGTTTAAGAGAAAAAAATTTGCGGATCCCCCATATTTGAGCCGAAAAAAAGCCCCCAAAGTTCGAGTTTTGAGGTTAATGCCGTAGAACAGCGAACTTCCCCTACTATTTTACTGCACTTTTCTTTGCTTTGTTGACTTTGTTTGAAAGCTTACCTTAAATAGAACAGCTTAGAACACAAAAATAAATTAAATTTGCTATAGTTTTAAAAATTGATGTCATACTAACAATAATCAACAATCAATCGAAGACGAGTAAAGCGGCAAATTTTAGCCCCTGGAATACGCTGATGCCAAACTTATTCTAGTTGCTTGACCCGTCTTGGGCTCAAGTTTCTTCTTTTAGCGGAAATCGGTTACAAAAAATATCATTCTATAGGACGATTCTACACAAGAATACTAGCACAAAAATAAAGTTTCTTTTCATCGCAAATGTTTTGTTTTTCAGAAAATTAGATTTTTCTTTATATGATAATTTAACTAAAACCTGTATTTGGATAATTTTCCCATTATTTTTTAATCAGTTATGTAAGAAATATTTGTTTATTTAGTATACAGTAACCTCCCCAAATACAAATTCATAAAAAAAATTCTGCGGAAATGCATCATTTTAATTTTTTCGATTCTAGAATAACTGAAATCAGTTACATGAAAACATGTTTCTGTTTTACATTCTAAATATTTTTCTAAACATAATACCGCAAAAAACTTCTTGCGGAAATAAGTAATTTTCATTTTTTGAGTTAGTTTGGGTTAGTTAAGGTTAGTTTGGGTTAGCTTTGGTTAGTTTGGGTTAGTTTCGTCTCGTTTAAGCCACTACGCACTTGCCTGAAGAAAGGCTTGCGCAAGCCTATGCGAAACAATTTCTGTTAGCTTAGGTTAGTTTGGGTTAGTTTCGTCTCGTTTAAGCCACTACGCACTTGCGTGAAGAAAGTCATTTTCATTTTTTTAGTTAGTTTGGGTTAGCTTTGGTTAGTTTAGGTTAGTTTCGTCTCGCTTAAGCCACTACGCACTTGCGTGAAGAAAGACTTGCGCGAAGCGCAAGCCTTTCTTCACGCAAGCCTATGCGAATCAATTTCGGTTAACTTCGGTTAGCTTTGGTTATTTTGGGTTAGCTTTGGTTAGTTTGGGTTAGCTTTGGTTAGCTCTGGTTAGTTTGGGTTAGCTTTGGTTAGTTTGAGTTAGTTTCGTCTCGTTTAAGCCACTACGCACTCGCGTGAAGAAAGGAATGCGCGAAGCGCAAGCCTTTCTTCACGCAAGCCTAGGCCAAACAATTTCGGTTAGCTTGGGTTAGCTTTGTTAATTTGTTCGTTTCTTCTTAATAAAACCGTTTTTAAAAATATTAATAATTACCTACTTGGATAAGCTTCAAACAAAGAGAATGGACACAACTTGGCAACACTGTAAGTACTGTTTAATATTAGTAGAGTTTTAGCACTACAATGTTGCGGAAATGGCTTGCTTTTTGACAATTTTAACCTCAAAACTCGAACTTAGGGGGCTTTTTTTCGGCTCAAATATGGGGGATCCGCAATTTTTTTTCTCTTAAACTACTCTATAGGACTCCCCCTTTCTATTGAAAAAAAAATTTTGCGAAATTCCAAGGGTCGTGAAGTTTACCAGACCCAAAGGTATCTCCTATGTTTGTAGTTTAAACTTAATAAATACAGGGTGACATAAATTATTACCACCCAAGGGTGGTAAGTTGACTTACAACCCATCGTCAAGGGCACTCGATACCTTTTCGGTAATTCTCACTTATGTCCTTCAAATCAGTATCAAAATGGGTTGTTTACAATACAGGGAGGGGAAAAACATAAGTAGTACCTATTCTCTTTGTGGCTAGGGTGTTTATTTAAATTAAGTAGGATTTGTCAGGATAAGATCTTCGGCGATTATTTAAAATATTGACAGGAAGGTATTATTTGGGTTTAAAATATGGCATGTTGCTCATTGGGGATTGGCTAGTTAAATTTTGAAGCCACAATTACAGCTTTAGATGAAGCTAGTGACTAAAAGAAAGTTACTACTAAATGACAATATACCTCAACAGATGACTAAATTTAATGATGAAGATTAGCCAAAGAAAAGTAAGGTGGTTCAACCGACTTTCTGGGTAATTCAATATGAACGCCATGTAGAAGATACACTAATTTATAGTGATGACCTTCTTGTTCTTCCTGAAAAAAATAGATCAAGTATTATGTCTGCTGCGTGGTGCTCATCAAGGTATTGCTACTTGTAACAACAAAGCAATAAATACAACGTACTGGCCTCGAATCCAGAAATGTGATGTTCTTACTAGTTATCCAAAACCCCTGAAAAACATAAATTACCTCAATAACCCTGGATGAAACTTGTAATATGTGTTGATTTTATTAATAAAAAAGGTTACCTTATTGCAGTAGATTGTAGATTCGTAGAAATAAGAAGACCTACTTCAAAAAATTTAAAGAGTAGAAGCTTGAAAACGGGACTTCAAACCTATAGAGTATCCTCTGGAATAGTGTCAGAGTGTGGACTTCCCTTCAACTCCTCTTAATTTAAGAATTTTGCAGAAGAATGCGATTTTAAAATTATATGGAAAATGGAATGACAGAGCGAACAGTCGAGACTGTAAAAGGACCTATAGATACTGCAGTTTAAAGTGGTTGCAATGAATTCCTATGTATATTAAAATACAATCAGTCCGAAAGCAACTTTACCTTCTCCATCGAAAATGCCCACGGGAAGAAAGCTCCGCAGTAAAAATAAGTTTGGTAGCGAATTCAAAACCTCTATTTGATACTAATACTATAAAGAGCTTTTAAAAAAGCAACTCAAAATGAAGAATCATAATAATCGACATGGCAGGCAAGGCAACTGAATGAGGCAATATTTTATCAAGACAGGAATTGGAAGCTTGAAATCATTTTGAGGAAATGTGAAGATAGTCAGTCTTACATTATTATAACGAAAAATGATTCGCTGTTCAGAGGAAACAAAATTTACTTTCACTCAGCTAATAATTATGTTTATTTTGACGATGAATATGATGAAGTTGAAGCTATGTTTGAAATGTTGCAAGGAGTTATTGTATTAGAGCAGATAAAAGCAACTTAATAGAAGAAGAGATTAACATGAGTTCAGATGAGACGGGGCAGCAGCGGCTCGTAATAAAAAAAAAGTGGACGTTCCATAAGAAACCTAAATAAATACTTCGATTAAGGGGGTAATGATATTAGTTATTGTTTTTACTCCATATTGGCTATATTGTGATTATCAATATTGTAGTTGTCAAATAATACTTGCCACTGTCTACGCTATTACATTCGCGTTCCGCTCTGATCTGAACCACCTAACTTTAAATTAATTTTTGCAATTCACATCTTTTTTATAAATGCCTATGTAATATGTATACTTTCATTATTCAATGCAAGTCATTTTTGGGTAAAAAATCGTCGGGAAATAAAAAGGTGTTAATTTGATTCATTTACTTAATTCAAAGAATACCGCCTCATTTAAATATCATTTGTTTCTAAGATGTAGTTAATTATTCACAATGCTATAAAGTTGTTTATTGCTTGGAAAGATTTAATGTTAGATATCGTCTGGAAAATTAGTTTAATTAACCTAAAGAATGTTCAGGCTATTTATTTTGTTTTTGTCTCCTTTTAGAATAGGTACTTCTCACGATAGGTTTGAATGAGAAAGGGTCTAAAATTTCGATACGTTCAATTCAAAAGACACTGAACTTTAGTGACATTTGCCATACTTACAGTTAGTACATAAATATAGATGCAAGATCAGGAAAAAGTGTACATTTGAAAATTCAGACCTTGGTAGTTAGTATTTAAATAAGACGCAGAAGTACCTCTCTACTGATTCACTTTAGGCCTCGGGTTACAAAACAAAATATTAATGGGTCGGCTATTTATGAGAAGCGCCACTTTCAGACACAAAAGTAGTGATAAGAGCTACCACACAAATGCGTTTGAGCCTGCTGAATTCGAAAATATGGAAAATATTAGTTTTTGAATTATTAATTAGAAAAAAATTCATTTTTCCTTCATTTACGCGAAAATTTAAGCAATTATCATAGGATAAGCCAAAAAAACTTTATTACTGAACAATCTTTTGGTAATTGGACAAGAACAATTTACTTGTTGACAGGGGGCCAATATATTTTATTTATTTTTTCTAAATACAAATGTAGCATATTAAAAACAATTTGTGGCTCTTTAGCTGCTTCCTTTCTTCTCTGCTCTAGCAGCTGCTTCTTTTCTGAGGCAAGCTGATGCAGCCTTTTATTATGCCATCATTACTTTTAGGCATGTATTTGATTTTTTTTTCTTGGAATAAAAAGAAACCTTTATTATTATTATTATTATTATTAATATTATTATTATTATTATTATTATTATTATTATTATTATTATTATTATTATTATTATTATTATTATTATTATTATTACTATTATTATTATTATTGTTATTATTATTATTATTATTATTATTATTATTATTAT
>MU190046.1:36000-46352 GCA_016904865.1 Pissodes strobi
TATTATTACTATTATTATTATTATTATTGTTATTATTATTATTATTATTATTATTATTATTATTATTATTATTACTATTATTATTACTATTATTATTATTATTATTATTATCTAATAGTATTTGGCACATTCATCCTTACACATATTACATAATTCATATATTTCTTTCTAATCATTTTCATCCATTTTAATGTTAGTTTCCTTTTCGTCGACCGTATCTTCCTTGCTGTCAGGCTCGTCATAGCATTCCTCTTATAGCAAATATTATGACGCTTAAATAAATCACCCCCCGGGGCATACCCTCTAACATCACACCGTCAGCGGAGGCGAGCCCTCGCCGCTCCACTTTAAGGTTACGGGTTAATTGACCTGATTAACCTTTGCCTTAATATTTGCTGGCTCATCATTGCCCCTGGAAGGGCTCCTCACCATCAACAGTCCTATAACAGTAAATGCCTATGTGCTGCCTTATTTATGGGCCGGCAGCTAGCCCATCGTTTGGGGGGAACCCCGGAAGGAAGAGAAGTCTAATCCAAATTTAATATCAGTGTTCTTTTGTAATAATTCATTTTCCTTTTCTTCTCTTGTGCAGGGTCATACGAACAGAGCATTTTGACACTCTCGAAAAACTTAACACCTTTTTCTTTGATATATTTCCTTAGCTTAGTCCATCCGATATCAGTGCGTATGTCATCATTCCGGATGTACCAAGGTACATTTACAGCTCTCCTTAACGCCATATTTTCAATTGTGGCCAAACTGTCTAGATGGGTCTTAGCGGCTACGCCACCCCACACTGACGAGCAATAAGTTATTTGCGGTCTGGCAAGCATTTTAACTATTGTGATTTTGTGACAAGGATGCATCTCACTCTTGCGCCCTATTAGCGGGAATAGTTGGTTGAGAGCTCTCTTTACTTTAATTCTGGTCTCCATACAGTGAAGATGCCACCTCAATCCGCCATCCATAATGACTCCCAAATACTTGGCCTTCATACCCCCCGGTTTATAGGGGTTTCATTAACTCTTACACATCTGTCAGGTCTCATGTGTTTTCTGCAAAAGAAGCAAGCCTGGGTCTTATCAGCATTAACTTTTATCTTATTACAAGCGGTCCAGTCTAGAAAATCGCCCATTGCACTCTGAAGCTCCTCACTTACAGTGTAACGGCGCCCTTTACTTACTTTTTGCGACCTCCTGTATATCGGTTTTCTCGGGCGCCACCCCTTTGATATTTACAGCGACAAAGGGGATCGCTGTTCGCCTATCGGGTACCCTTTAGACAGTGGAGAAACGGTTGTCCAAGGTTCGGTTTTTAAATAATCGGAATCGGTCCCTGGTAAATGAAACACTCCGTGTAAACAAAAATAATGGTCGTGTTTATCCGATAGTAAGTATAAACCTAACTTTCTTATAGCTAAAAGTATCAGACAACCTATTCTAAGCGACCCAACCCGGTAATATGTAAGAAAACTCAAACGGTAATAAAATAATCGAAATCTCTAATCGCGCGGTAGACTGTAGCGGTGCGGAAGCCCCACGGTAAGTATGTTAGCAATTACGTTAAACGGTAGCGGTACGGAAGCCCTACTGTAAATATGGCAGTAAATACGGTAAACTGTAGCGGTACGGAAGCCCTACGGTAAATATGGCAGTAAACACGGTAAACGGTAGCGGTACGGAAGTCCTACGGTAAATATGGCAGTAAATACGGTAAACGGTAGCGATTCGGAAGCCCTACGGTAAGTGCGGTAGTAGATACGGTGAACTGTAGCGGTCCGGAAGCCCTACAGTACGGGTGGCAGTAGATACGGTACGGAAGCCCTACGATAAATACGGTATACGGTTCTCAATAGCTCCAGCTCTATGACACGGTCGGTTCAGCAGAACGGTTCCCTAACTCGGACGTGAAGCCTGGATGGACTTAGTTTGGAAGGATACTCAGCCGGGATTACTCCACTTGCCAAGCCAGGATGGCCGGGATTACTCCGCTTGCCAATAGGGGAGCCGGGATTACTACGGGAGGATGGCCGGGATTACTCCGCTTGCCAACCGGGATTGCCAAGCAGGGATGGCCGGGATTACTCCACTTGCCAATAGGGATGGCCGGGATTACTCCACTTGCCAAGGCAGGATGGCCGGGATTACTCCGCTTGCCAATAGGGGAGCCGGGAATACTACGGTAGGCCGGGATTACTCCGCTTGCCAAGACAGGATGGCCGGGATTACTTCGCTTTCCAGGGCAGGATGGCCGGGATTACTCCACTTGCCACTAGGGAAAGGATCATGGACCAGGAATACGGTACGACGGATATTTACCTGCTCGGTCGGTCGGTCCTTCCCGGTTGGTCTGGAGCTGTCTCCTACTGGTGGGGTATGCTGCTTGCTCGGTGCTAGACTGCCTCTCGACTGCCGACTGGCTCGACTCCGGACTGACTGCCCGTTCTACTGCGGTACATCTGGTTTTATATGATGAGGCCTGCGCGGTCCTCAGAACTTGCGAAGTGGGGCTCGCCGCCGCCGGTACGGTGCGTACTACTGATACTAGGAAAACCTTGGGTAAATTGCGGAAAGTGTTTTCCTGTATTTTCGCGCGGTTTTCAGTAAGATAGTAATGTATATATTATTTTTACGATAATTTACCAAAACGAATGGTGTTTCTATGACACCAAATACCAAAGATACGGTTTAACAACAATTAATTAGGCTTACGCTCTGTAATATAAGAAAAATTAAGTAACATCGTTACAACAGTTTCAGGGTTTCTACCCCTCGGCAAGAATGCAGTATCATCTGCAAAGAGGCCCATTATACCTCTATTCATATTCAACACGTCGCAAGTATAGATATTGTAGAGAAGCGATCCCAACACCGACCCCTGCGGGACCCCAGCTCCCACTGGCCTTACCGATGATGGTGCATTTCCCACTTTTACTTGGAAGGTTCTACCACACAAATTGCTATGAATCAATTTGCACATATTTGCTGGGATGTTAAGCCTGATCATCTTGCTTATTAGTCCTGAATGTCAAATTTTATCAAAGTCTTTTTCGATATCAATAAATATTTCTCCTACCCCCGTCCCGTAATTGAAGCCCTACATGATGTATTCTGAGAATCTCAATACTTGGTGCTCAGCCGAGTGGCCGCTTCTAAATCCAAATTGAGCAGAATGGAATAATTGCAGATCATCAACAATTTTAATGATTCTTCTCTTAATGGTTTTTTCCTCAAATTTTGAAATTGATGACAATAAAATTATAGGTCTGTAATTCTGTATTTTTTTACCGATCATAAATATACTTGATCGCTTCTAGTGCGCTGGAAAGTACCTAAGTCTCACTATTGCATTAGCTAGGTTTGATACGTATGCAACGCCCACTTTTGGGAGCTCCTTTAGCATTTTGTTGTCGCCTTGGTCCATTCCCGGAGCCTTTTTAGCCCTTTGATGCCTAATTATATCTTTAACCTATCGGGGGGCACAAACTCTTGGACTCCTCATCTGCTTCTGTCGAAACTTCTGTCAACACCGACCTCCACTTCATCCTCCAGTCTTGACACCTTATCTTCATCCTCAAATTGGTTAACAGTAAGAATGTTCTCTAAAGAATCATCGAACGCCTACGCCTTGTCTTTGTCCTGATTGACGACTCCATTTGCCCCATGTATCGGAGGTATATTATTTGGCTCTTTCCTCAGTACCTTTGCTTATCCCCACGCTGTGTTAGTTTTCGTACTTAATTTTTCCAGTTTCTTACTTCAAGTTGCGTTCCTACATACTCTTTTAACATATCCGTCATCCGATTAGAGTGAGTGTTAAGCTCCCTCTTGCAATTTTCATTCTTACTTCTAGCATAGCGCCTCAATTGGCTTAGAAATTTATAGAGAATAATCACACTACATACGATGAATTCGAAGAAATAATCACGGACACCACCAACCTGCACTTTCCACTTAGATGCTGCAAAACTACATACTTGTGTTTCCCGGATTACAGCAAGGCTTTTGATTGCGTCAACTGGAGGCGACCTTGGGATGTCCTGTCGCAGATGGGAACGCCACGACATCTGATTCATCTACTAAATGAATTATTTAACAATAACATAACACTAATGAAGGTGGATGGAAAAACCTCTGAACTTTTCAACATGGAACGTGGTGTACGGCAGGGTTGTGTTCTGTCACCCTTACTGTTTAACGTATATGGAGAATATATCATAAGGGAAGCCTTGGACGGCTGGGAAGGAGGAGTTGTCATAGGTAGCAGAAGGATAGATAATCTCCGCTACGCTGATGACACCACACTTATCGCCAAAGATGAGCAGGAAATGTCGAGTCTTATTGAGCGAGTAGAGAGAGTGAGCTTGGAGTTTGGTCTACAACTGAACCGTCAAAAAACGAAACTTATGCTAATAGATCGCACGCACAGCATGGAAGAAATGCCTAGTATTCAAGATGTCGAAGACATAGAGGAGATGGTCTATCTAGGTGCCCACATCAGCAGAAATGGCGGATCAAGTCAAGAAATCAGAAGAAGGATAGCTCTTGCCAAAACGGCCATGATCAAACTAAACAAAATTTTGAAAGATCGGCATGTAACAACCACAACAAAATGCAAATTAGCAAACACCCTCGTTTTTCCAATTGCGCTATATGCAGCAGGACCCTGGACCTTAAAAGCCACAGACATCGCCAAGTTGGATGCGTTTGAGATGTGGGTCTGGAGAAGACTACTGAGGATTCCCTGGACAGCGCGTAGAACCAACCTATCCATACACGAAGAACTTAACATCCAAGTCAGATTGTCAACTAAAATCAAACAACTGATTCTCAAGTATTTTGGACATGTCAGCAGGAGGAAAGATGACAATCTCGAAAAACTAATGATCCAAGGGAAAGTAGAGGGAACACGACCTAGAGGACGTTGTCCAAAACGATGGCTGGACCAGGTGAAGCAGTTTACAGGAAAATCTTTCCAAGACAGCTTTAGAAGTACGACAGATAGAGAGGAATGGAGAGAAACTGCTAAAAACACAACATGAGACAAACATAGGATCACGACGCGACGCTTCAAATTATATGAAGCGAACGACTAGAGAGAGCTGCAAGATTAATAATCTGCAGTTAAATAGACAAGAAAATTAAGTTTTGGGACAGATATCGGGGAAACAAGACAGAAGAAAACTATGATTCTTACTGGCAACAGAACAACAAACTAAAAGCAAGAATTCGTGAAGCCTAAGTCATATGTATATGAAAATGTCTTACTAAACTGGGAAGACAAACACTTCTAAAAATACATAAAGTGCAGTCTAAACTAACCCAATCTGATCGAATTTGTCCTTAGAGACCCACCCAATCAACGCAAAATCACTGAGAAAGAGGAGGTAGTGGAAGTTTTTGCCGGACAGTTCTCAAAAGTCTATACATTGGAAAACCCAACTCCTATACCAGCACTACCGCCCACCACCAGTAAATGACATTTCCACAATACAGATTATAGATGACAAGATTCAGAAAGCAATAAAATTATTAAAAAATTATTCCAATTCGGGCCCCCTTAATTTTTATTAAAAATGTAGCAATACCACAATAAACACAGAAATTCTAACTTCTGGTAACATCCCTGAATGATGGACCATGGCTTATGTGATACCCATATTCAAAAAGGTAAATCGACTCCTCAAACTACAGGCCCATAAGCCTTACATCCCATTTGTGCAAGATTATGGAGAAACTCATAGTACCTGAATTCACAGAATTTTCAATAAACAACCGGATTATCATAGCTAGTCAGCATCGAATTCTTCCTAGACGCTCCATAGTGGCAAACCTATTATAATATATTAACAACTGGTCCAAGGAACTTGACAATGGCCATCCTGTGGACGTTCTGTATTTGGATCAAGAGAGGGCCTTTGACAAGGTGCCCTTTAGAAGACTAAAGTACAAGATGGAACATTTTGAAATGAGGGAAGGTCTCTGCAGATTTTTGGAGAGGCTGCTTACCAGGAGATCCTTCCAAGCTAGAGTGAATGGTGTTTACTTAAAGCCATGATAAGTGCATGTGGGACGTGCCACAGGGTTCGGTGATCGGACCACTCTTGTTTATTTTCTACATAAGTCACCTGAGCCACCACATCAAAACACGCGGAAGACACCAAACTATACTGTAACCCCACCTTGGACTTGGCACATTTCGTCGCGGATATAGCGGAAATCGAAACCTGGACTGAGACTTGGATGCTTAAGCTTAATGACGAGAAATGCACCATCCTACACGTAGGAGCAAAAAACTCACACAACACATACACCTTGCATGGATTGCAAATCAAGAGAGTGGAAGAGCAAAAAGATTTTAGAGTATTAATACGGGTAGACCTAAAATGGGAATTTGACATAAACCAACTTATTAAAAAATGTAACTCATTCATTTAACTAATACAAAGAGCATTCTCCAACAAAACACCAGAGTTCATGAATAAGGTTTAGAAAACAGACCCAAGTTTGAATATGCTCATGCAGTGTGGCATCCCTATTACTCCAAGAACATAGAGGCCCTGGAGAGTACAGGGGAGGTTTACCAAGATCCCCACAGCTAGCAAACGCCCTGTTACGAAGAACGCCTTGTAGTGACTCAGAGAAAGAAGAGACAGGGGAGACTTGATCCAAGCATTCAAAATCCTAAATAACGACTACCGCGAGGACCTCAATCTAATTGTCTTCACCTTAAATTCTAACGGACTCAGAGGACACTAAAAAAAATTGAAAAAGGAGAGAAGCTCCTGCCTGGTGCGGAAAAACTTCCTGTAAAACCGTGTTGTGTACAGGTGGAATGCCCTCAATGAAGAAACCATCCTAGCCCCAAATCGGAACATCTACAAAAACAGGCTGGACAAAAACCCAGAGACACTAAATGGCACTGTGGTACACTATTTCTAGTTCACTGCCAACCAATCGACAAAGTGTGATCAGGAACAGTGATAAAAGTAAAAACCAAATACATAAGTGTACAACAACAGTCCCATCGGTTCCGACTGCTTACTGTTGCTAGCGATGATAATAATAATGATAAGAATAACCCTTCAGTGTAGGGTAGAACACATTCAATTTAGAGGCGACCTGTCATGTGAAGCACTGCTTGATATATATTTTTTATTTCTTTCAATAAAATTGGAATTTGCCAAACTAATCTAACAATAAATATTGGTATATCTATTGGTAAATTAGATCATTTCTATTTCTGTCAATTGCTTCGTTGGTTCTCAGCTTTAGTTTGATTGGTCATGTGACAGTCATCATTTAAATAAGGCAAATGCAAAAGTAACAGTCAACGTGCAATTTCTTCACTATTGTCCTAATGCTGCACCTATTTTAGCCATAGCGCAGCGGTCCAAATCAGACAAACAGACACCAGCCAGCCAGCCTTCAATATATAAAGTTTAAAGAGAAGAAGAAAGGAATATTTGCTTGAAACTTACAAAATACAAACGTAAAATATTAAAAACTTAAAGCACCGATCGATGGTGCATTCTATTCCAAAGTATGGATGGGATACGTGGTTCAAAAAGCCCCATCGTGTGCAGTCGTACTTACTGCATAGTCCTGAGCGAAGCGGCTGAATTGAAAACGATGCAGTCTGATGATTTTTGAGAATGAAAACCATCCGACAAGCTCAGCAATTAGAAATCCACGCCAATACATTTAAAAAGTATGAATTTTTCTTTTGAGGCTAAATATTGGGATATTCTGTTCACTGTTCCGGTCATATTCCGAAATATACTTTCTGTAATAATATATAAAAGCATCAAAAATAATCGGTTGTTGGTAAAAACACACCCATATCGCATTAGGCATGTGAGTTTTGATAAATCGCCTCAGAACAGAAGGAATATATTCACAGCTCATATTCGATGCTCAAGTTGTAACATCTTTGCCACCTGCCACCACCCAACATTTTGTACACGGTGATTTAATGACCGGGTATTGAATTGTATAATAACTCCCTTTACGCAAATTACACACCTCGGGATCATGAAGTTCCTTTGATTAAAATCCCATTATTAATAATATAATCTGCATATTTGCGATTTGCTACAGCTCAACATTTTTATAATAAAGACCACACGCACTATCCAGGGTTGTGTTTTATCTTAATGAACTTATTTTTAGAAATTGTACTGATATACAAATCTAAGACTAATTATGTATATTTCTTTAGAGAACGAAATTGGACTTAGTTTGATTAGTTTGATATACAACATTTTTCCGACAACTGTCACAAATGTATGAGAAAAGGGAGAAAGAGTTAATATTTAATAATATAAAATGCTTTTTCTTTACAGCTTAACATTAGAATATATAGCAATCTGCTTCCGCAACTGTAGCATCACTAAAATTCAAAAATTTTCTTCTTAGCTGCTTTATTCCATTCACAAAGTTCTCCAGGTCCTAGTTTAGCATGTGAAGAGGGCAAAAGAATTTTGCTTCCATCAATGAAAAATAGTTTTTCACCAGAGTTAATTCAAATTCGCTTAGAGATCAGATTTTTTTCTGGTACTGATGTTTCGATTGGGCTCAACACAAAAACGACAGTACTTCACATGGGCGTAGCCAGGATTTCCTCCAAGAAGAGGCAAGATACGGTTACCATGTGAAAAGTTGGGGTTTCATCCTCTTGCAATCCCCCCGTAGCTCGTAGGCGCCGGCGGAGGTTTATCCGGAAATTTTTGGGGTGCCACGCCCATTTTTCGCTTAAAAAAACGTTAAAATCGTTAAAAAATAAAAAGATCGTGGATCCTCTTGTGTATTATGGGGCCCACCTGAAAAATTTATGACGGTAACAGGCAGAGGACGAAGACGGACCGGACAACTGACCTTGTCAAAACATGAAATACGGTTTAGCATTCGTCATCCCGCGGTAGTTCAATATATTTTTCTTAATTTTAGGTATTTTAATTTTTGTATATTTTTATTTTTCCTTTGCCCCACCGTGGCTACGCCTATGATACTTCATGTATATCACATAACTTGTTGCCTATTACTCCATCCATCTCAGTTTTAGGCCCCCTGAATAAGGCCGCTTCAGATCTAGCCTCAGGGGGTTCTTTTAGGTTCCTCAGTTTTATTAGAGTCACTAAATTAGCACTTATGTAATTTACACCCTGAGGCCAGAGTCAAAGCTGCCTTACTCAGGCGGTCTATGCAGAGGTGGAGTAATAGCCAACAATCTGTCTTCTTAACAATATAGAATTTGTCTACAGTACTTGATGTACTTCAACTGCATCCATAGCCTTCAGATATTTGGCAAAAGCAACTCTATCCAGCTTCTGTTAAATGAAGAAAGATACCTCGATCCACGTCCTGTGCAATTATGAAGGCTTAACAAGGATAGGGGTTCAACTACTGGTCCATAAAAGCCCAATCCAGAGTTCATTGCCAGGGATATTTGAAAAGACAAAGTTAGAGCAAGTCGTTTAAGAGTAGAGGGAATCATATCATCAGAGAAGACAGAGAAGATGGCAGCAAAACAGGCAATCATCTGTCTACACTATCCTGCCATCGGTGGCCTTTGGACTTAATTGTCTCCAGAAGTAATTTCATATTCACATATGCAGATCGTGTTCATGTGACACACGCACAACAATAGTGAAATTGTGACGAAGAAACGTTATGCTACTGCTAAGGCTTCTTTACTAAAGGCCTGTTATCTCTAGGGCTATAGACATTAAAAATTCTGTTTCATTAGAATCATTCAAAGTCTAGAATCTTGTTGAATAATTGCCATAAGGACACTTATGTCACCAAATGGGCAAAGACTTTGCCCATCCTAGTGACAAAAATGTCCTTGCAAAGACCATAGAAAAAGTCATCCAGACAATATAATTATTATAATATTCACATAAGAGGGGAATATGTTTAGTGCAAACCAGGGAATAGAGTGTTCTTTATTCAATTTTAGGTCAAAAAGTAATGAAATATATTTGCTACGGTTTTTCAAGATTGTGTCGAATAATCATCATCTGATAATAATCAGTTGAAATTAGGTGTAAGGCCTAAGCTTTCCTATGATTACATGGAAATGTCCCCCACATTTGGATAGCTTAAAGGAGTCCATCCTCTTGGAACTACCCTGAAAGTTTTCTGACTGCCTCTCTTTAAAACTTTAGTTTCCTTTCTTGAACTACACTTTGAGGGCCAATGTAAACTAGCGTCACTTTTTTCAAGAAAAATAACACATATTTAGAGTACCCAATGTATCTAAATGGTACAGACTTCAAGGTCTGAAATGCACAAAAAGCAACAGTAGCCCTTCCACTACACTTTCGTAGGATTTGAGTAGTAAGGAAGGTT
>JAEQML010051024.1:0-46351 GCA_016904865.1 Pissodes strobi
TATGAAAATAAATAAACATCAACATTTAAAAAAATGTATATTATATGCCAAGACATTGTATTACATTATCTCAAGCGTAAAATAACACATTACATATTAACAGTCACTTATCAAATTATTGTAAAATTCCCGGTATTCCAATGAAATGAATTTGCACATGTCTAACAAATTTTCTTTCTTCTCTTTTTTGATAGGAAGAACAGAGTTGTATAGGTTTGGGAGTCTTTGGAGATCTACTGTCACTGGAGGAAGGCTTCTATTTCGAACACCTTTCATCTTTTTTGACATAGAATAAGTTTTCCATGGTTGCAAAATATTGTGACTTACTCTTGCACGTATGGTTGTCGGGTCATCACTTGTAATTTGAAGCCACACGACTTCCGTTATCTTAAATGATGAATCCTTTTTCAGTGACGATTCAATCAGGGAAAGATCCTTGATGTCATTATTTTCCATACTGCACACAAGGAAAGGCTTCGAAGGTCGTGCATTTGCAATAATTTCGATCCACTGTCGAGGATGATAAACAGTAGCCGCTTTTTTCTTTCTCTCTATCAATGCAAAGTCACGGTCGCAAGGCAAAAAGCTGTGACCATTTGTTAAAAATTTTTGTTCAACATATGAGAAGTACTTCATAGTAACAAGATACTGATATAGAGTTATCATTCTCCAATTATTATTTTGTCCGACACATCTGTCGGACCAAACAATTAAGTTTTCTGTCTGTTGCAATATTTTCCATACGTTTAAAATGCGTCGAAACGTATTTAAGCAAACACGATGCTATTTCAGCGGATCCTCTTTTAGCTACGCTTTCATGCCAAAAACACATGAAAACGTCATTTGTGCCCATATTGTGAACGGCTTGATTATAGCATGAGTACTGTCTTTGATAAAAGACAGAAGAGTGCTTCAAAGTCGGACAGAAAAGAACCTGCTGTAGATCAGTACATAATACTATTGTATTTTCATTTTCTTTTGCTAATTTAATGTCATCACTCAGTGCGGAATATGCCTTCTCTGCCCGCCTGTGGTGCATTTCACTTTCGTTTAAAATCTTTTTTTTTCTTCTTCTGATCCTGCATCAACAAGTTTAGCATAGAATTTGTCACAATACTGGCAAGTATCAGACTTGACCGTATCGAATCTTAAATTAAAATCAGACCGGAATATATCTCTGTATAGCTGGTCGGGATATACAAATTCTTTTATTATTGCTTAAAACCATAAAGAAGGGTGTGGTATTTTAATTAACCACTTTTAATGGACAGTATAACATAGGGTGGTGAGAGAAATTGAAACATGTATTCGGTATTGATATAATTTAATAATGCAGGTGTAAATTGCATTTAAATATAATGGAGATAAATAAACAGTGTTTTCTATGTTAAATAGAAAACATACATGTACAATACTTAGACTAAAACTTTCAATCACTCATCATTCGTTCAAGTATAAAACTAAAATTACAAAAGGCTTCTTAAAATTAGAAATGTCCACTGAAGAGTCTTGATTGTTTGATTTAAAAATCAGTTTTTATCTTTCTTATTTTAATACTTCGTTCTCAAACTAAGCGACTTTCACACAGCATACCTTTTCACTTCGACTGCTTTACCTGCCTTGCTTTACAGGAATTCGGCCAGGAATGTCAGTCTGCCTTCCGCCATTTTATGTTCCAATTTCCAACGGGAACGGGGATGCTATCGTTTCTGACTTCGAAGAATTGCTTTAAAAAAGCTCAAAAGGAGGTCTTTGTCCAACCTTGGACAAAGATAACTGAGGTGCACGAAATATTCTCTAATATTTGTGTATACAAGACAAATTGCCCAAAAAGGAATTTGACCTTTTGGCGCGAAGAGGCACTTGCTAGAGCTCGGTGGCACGACCGACCCAGCAACGTGGAGTGTTTGCAGAGCACTAAC
Source organism: Pissodes strobi (assembly GCA_016904865.1). Taxonomy (NCBI): domain Eukaryota; kingdom Metazoa; phylum Arthropoda; class Insecta; order Coleoptera; family Curculionidae; genus Pissodes; species Pissodes strobi. Next base: position 1,923 of record JAEQML010051024.1, read on the forward strand.
TTGATTAATTTCATAATTTATTTCCTTCAGCTAGTCGCCTCGCGGCAAAACTATATAATAAAAGTGGCCGGTAACACATATCGAATTCATTTGAGATTACAAGGGTAGAAGCTGTTTTCTTTCTTTATTTGGCAGGCTGATTGTTCACAAGACTGAAGGAGACAAAAATACATTGACTTTAAAACGATTACAAACGTTTTCTATTACTAGTGAAAGTTGGCTCTATTGTAATCTCTTATATTGACAGCACTGCTGTACAGGTTCGAATTAAGGGATCGTCCGTCTAGGGTTGGACTAAGGGGTTTTGAAGAACGTGCATATGCTAATTTAAATGCACAAATTGGGTTGTACCCGGGGTGAAATAAATCTATTTTGAGTTTAATTATGGCTCATTCCTTCTACATACATACAGGGTGTTATCACCAAACTATACGGTGAAAAACGACAGTTTCTACACGTGTTGTGGTGTTTCCCCAACAATAGCTTTTCGCTGCATTTGACTTCTGGGTGCTTGTTCTTAAATAAAATAAACATCTGCTTTAACGATAAATCGGGACTAAGGCACAATTTTTCCATACGACCTCTTGCATAATGACTCTCTTGTTTAGGAAAACTCTCGATATGTGCCTTAACTAAATCCTTAATAGTGTTTGGTATAGCTGTAGGCCTATTTGAATGACTGCCTCTTTTATCTTCCAGTGGCTCGTTAAATTTTAATTTTTCTTGCAACCTTTGTAGACGCCTTGGTGTAATTTTCAAAACGTAACATAATGTTTTTTGACATACCTGTACCTTGGATATCTCTTGATTTTCAATGGGTAGATAATATTTTACGCTAGAGTGCCTTCTGGAAATATCTTCATCCACATACCTTCGTTTAATATTAACAATATCCATACATTGTTGCGCAAGCATTCTTGTCTGATCGTCATAGCTTAATTTATAAAAGTCTTTAAATGCTTTTTGTTTATCCGCCAAAGTAATTTTTTGGCATTTATATTTATAGCGACAAACACGGACCTAAAACAAAAAAACAATATTCTAATCTCCCTTTAAAAACAGTGTTTCAGCAGAAACATGGCGATGGTTACAACGTTGTTCTACTCACATCTTCAGCAGCACTTTTCCCAGGAATAGCAACCTTTCTTTTACTTATATATGGCTGTCCACTGTCCCTCAAGCTTTTTCTTTTATTATCTTTCCATTCGGCAATTTTTATTTTTCGCTTTCGGCCTTTATTTAGCTGCTTTTCTGCAGCAACCGTAAAACGCACGGCACTTGACGCCATTTTGCAAGAAACTAACAGGCAGCGCTCTTGATGTTACAACGTTGTTCTGGCCGAGGCAATTTTGCAAACTAAAATGACCCTTAATAATTACAAGATCAATCGACTTACCTGTAAGGAAGATCGATCGGAATTATCCGAGCATCTCCGCCATCCCTCATTACACTTTGTAGTATACAACTTTTTCCCAATCGGTACAATTTTTAAAGAAGTTATCTAAAAACATGGTGATTCAGCCGTCCCTGGCTAGCCGCTCGAGCTCATGCATCGCCTTGATGCGTCATTACAATTTTGGTTCGTGAGATTTTTGATTACATTGCATTTGGGGTGATAGGGAGAAGGTAAAGACTGGGTGGGTTTGTAATGAGGGATGGCGGAGATGCTCGGATAATTCCGATCGATCTTCCTTACAGGTAAGTCGATTGATCTTGTAATTATCCTTCGCATCTCCGCCATCCCTCATTACACTTTGTAGATGTTTAAAGTATTTGCGATGTAATCTACATTAACTGAAAACTGCGAGTTGTCTGTAGTCCTAGATTTGTAAGGCCCTTTTTATAAACTAAAATTCAAATTTATAACCATTAGATTTAATAACACACATCATGAAGGTACATATATCATGTTTAACGCTTAACTGATATTAACCTTTAACTTATTTTTAATACTATACCAATATTCTTATGTAATATGATAACAAGTTGTTAAGTAAGTTATAATTGTAGCTTAATATTTATATGATTCCTTAGAGTTTATGGTTCAATAAACAAAATGCCAATCCAGTGGGATTACCCACGCTAAGTTTTTTATAGAATTTCGAGAATACTTTTGATTTTTCTGTCGAGCCAGCTGTCTTCTGAATGGTTTGTAATGTAACTCCCATTCTTTGAGCTGCTGAAGTTGCCCCGTGTCGCGTGCTGTGTGCCCCAAAGATTTCCGTGTTTATACTGCTGGCTTTTAGTATTAACTTGACCCATCTGCTAATGGTTTGACTGTTGTCTGGGTGATAGGGCTTTTTGTGAGTGAGTATTACATTTTGTTTGGTTTTGCTACTTGTGGTATCGATTGCATCTGCAAATGCAACGATCTATTAGCATATTTACAGTATCTGTGAATGCCGTAATTTCTGTTTTTGAACAAAAAAAATAGGTATGTTCACTAGCTGCAACTGCAATTGCAGACAGTGGAGGGTACGATCGATTGTATCTGCTAATACAACGAACTATTCACCTTTTATTGACTGGTAGCACCCTTTTTCCTTTTATCCGTTCTATGTAAGTCTCTAATAGTGTGACTATACATAGTTCAGGTTGATTAATAAAATAAGGTAATATCAAACTAGGTTGAAGCCTGTTTAAGCCACTTGCTTTTATTTTATCCGGGAATCTGATTTCAATTATGTATTCATATTTAAAAATATTGTCTATTTTTACTTCCGGGTTGTCCGTGATTTGTGTGCCGTTATTAGTATTAAGAGTGTTACTAGCTTTAAAGTTAGATTTGTAGATTTAAGAATTCGTGAGAGTACATGCTCTTTAAGCGCTGTAGAACTGGGTAGGAATCCCAAGTAATTGAGTATTTTGATTTTGGGGGTCTTATGTTAAATGTTCCATTGAGAAAACTTTTTATAACCGCTTCGTCTTTTGTTTGAGTAGGATGACTCCGAAGATAATTGAATATTTAGGAGCTCAAGAATAAGTTTACGGTTTTATTATATATTTGTTGGCGCTTAGAAAAACAGAAATTCCCCTATTTATTGTTAGTATTTCCGTATTGTTTGAGGGCGCTATCTGTCAATGAAGAAATAATCACTTTTATCGCTTCATTAGGTACGCGTTGTTATAGAATAGCTCTCCTGACAATGAGGAAGTTTCATCAATTTTTGTTTTTTTTTTTTTTTTTTTTTTTATTACTGCTGATTTCGATAGCCCATGAAAAATAAGTAAACATATGTTTTTTCTTTTTTCCCTAAGCCGAAAAATGAGGCAGATACAACGCCTTGAGATGTGCTTATGACGTCATAATACACATGAATTGTTACGTCACACCATGCATGGTATATCTATATATACAAAACTAAAAACTGGTATAGTTCTTGTAATATTCATCTTTAGCGGAAATAAAAAAATACGTATCGATTTTTTTTTTTTTTGTATTTTTTTTTTTTTTTTTTTTACGGTTCTATAGTTTGCAATAAAAAATAATCAGTTTAATTTCTCAGGAAACTTCGTAATTTCCCTACAGCCAGAGAAATTTTCTTCCACAATGGTTGTTTCTCTCCGCAAGGAGATGTGAGTAAGTATTTTTCAGGGTAAAGATAATAGACTGTTCTGCCAATAGCTCCCTTTTCTCTTGTATAAACCCCAAAAGTGAGCATGGTTGAGGGGGAATAACTACGCTTTTTTTTTATATAAAACCTAAATCTTGAAATGTTTATGTAATTTTATTTATACTTTTAAACAATTCTCTTTTGAATTACCAATAACTAGCCAATTGTCTAAGTAGAGTACAGTTTTTATACCCTTTAATTTTACATATCTTACAACTGGTTTCAGTTTTGTGAAAAGATATGGAGCTGTACATAAACCAAATGAAACACAATTAAATTGGTATAGTACGTTGCAAAAAACGAATCTTAACAACTTTTTTTGACTACTGTGCATAGGGATAAGGAAACATGCATCTTTAAAAGATCAGTTTTCCCCAAGAATGCGTATTTTGAAATTAAATTTTTTTCCGTCCTATGTAGTCTTCTACTTTGCTAACCGGAGTGGTGTCCTATTGAAAGGGATTTTATAATCCTGTACCAACTCTATTATTGAACTGTTTACCTTTTTTCTCTGCTAATTTTGAACCTATAATTCTAGTTCAGACGGTTGGCTAATTAAATTATTGAAAGGGAGGGCTAAGGCACTAATCCTACGGATTATAGTTGTTTCTGTAATTGATACAGTAATTGTCTTGGCAGGATTTAGTACTCTCGTCGAGATTTAATTTTGATGGTCTGAGGACATTGCAGTTGGCAGCTGGTGGATACTTCTCTATCATAGTGTTTTTTTTTTTTTTTTTTTATCTTTAGTCCTTTTAAGAAGTAATTGTCCCGTCTAAACTATCTGAGTATGTAGTTCTGGCCTCGCAGGTGTGATTTCGTCGGTTTTTTTTTTTTTTTTTTTTATCCTACACCTACACAGCTAGGGGGTCGTTACTTTGTTCAGGACCATCTGGTGCTTCTGATGTTGGTAAGTCTTGATAGCCTTGATTTGGCTAAGTTATTTCCTCAGCTAGCGTGAGAGGATCTTCTAATGCATTTGCAAATGCAAAAGAGTTTCCTTGGTTTTGCTACTTATGATATCGATTGCATCTGCAAATGCAACGATCTGTTAGCCTATTTACAGCATCTGCAAATGCTGCAATTTCTGTTTTTGAACAGAAAAATAGGTTCATGAATATGTTCACTATCTGCAACTGCAATTGCAGACAGTGGGTACGATCGATTGTATCTGCTAATACAACGAACTATTCACCTTTTTGCTTGCTGCTTAACCCTGGTTATGCTTTCGACTGCATCTGCAAATGCAACGATTTTTTAGCATATTTACAGTATCTGCAAATACTGTGAATAGAAACCAAGAGTGTAATAATTCGCTACCTCCAATGCAATGATTTTATGTAAGAGGGTTGCAATAGTATGGTGGTTATTTGTTTTTGTATCTGCAAATACATAGCACTATACCGTTTTATTTTTGTCAGTACATATATCCTTTACATCGGCAAATGTAGGGATATAGTGTGCCTCTAACTACTTTTACATAATATACCTACTGGAGTGGAGGCTGTTGGGGGCCCTTCACATCTGCAAATGTGAAGGCCAATTTTAGTTAAAGCTATTCGCATCTGCAAATGCGAATTTGTAAATAGGTATTATTATTAGTTATTAACATCTCCTGCAAGCAATGTTTACTCCAATTTTTTCCCTCACCGGACGGCTCATGTCAACACGAATTGTTTAAAAATAATGCGTTCCGGTATTACATTGCTTCGACAAAGCCGAACGATAACATTCCGCCTTTTTCCCTTAATTTTGGGTTAGTTTTGGTTAGCACTTTTAGTTCTTGTTGATTGAGCCTCCGTTGCGAGCAAAGCCAACGGAGGGCCATGCAAGCTATAATAATACCCAACTTGGGATTTAGTCGCTCGTAAATTATGCATCAGCTTGCCTTTGTGGCTAGTTTTTAGAGGTTAATTTCGTGAGAAAAGGACACTCTTCGACTTACTCAAAATTTTAATTTTTTATTTTATTTTCATTTTTTTCAAAAGTATTTGTTAATACAGTAATAGCAATAATTACAATATACATAGTCCTTATTCCTCTAGACAGTGTTTTTGAACACTGGTATTGAGGATAATTGCATTTTAGTAATAATAACAGTATGATTTCCTGTAAACTCTCTAGTATTGTGGCTATGAATATCCTTTGAAAATATTATGATAATATTTTAATTTTGAGTTTTATTTATTATCCTGTGAATAAGTTTATTCTGTTCAATTTTAATACCTTATGTAATTGCCATACTCTTAAATTTTCATATAGATCTGCAGTATGAGTCAGTGGATCATAATTAAATATAACTTTGTTTTTTGTTTTGCAATATTTGCATCGAATCGAATTGTAGTTTATAGTCCCACATGTGCCCCATACGGGGATCAAATATCGAAAAACGAATGATACGAAGGCATTATAACCATTTGTTTCTATTTTTATATTCCTTTATATGGTATAAATGTTTTATTCTATGTAAAACATTAATAAATGTGCAGGCCAACTGGTATATATTTCCTCCTTTTGATTGTGTCATGTAAACACTTTTTGTGATTGAATAGTATATTTCTTTGGTAGGATGTACGATTAGACGAGATTACTAGAGAACAGTTCGAATAGCTCGTATCGTTAACTGTTGCTTATTACTTATATTCATTTCGATATAATATATTTCAATTCCGAATATATTGTTTGATTCTGTGTAATTGTGCAAAGACGACAAATAAATGTAACAATGTTTTGTCATGCCCTCGTATATAAATAACAGTTTGTTAGTATAATTCAAATTGCAGTGAGCACGTTTAATTTTTGTTTACTGCTTCATTCGCATTTTTGACTGTAACCCGTTCGCACTCTATTTTATTCTAATAAGTATAGTTAGTTTTAGAAGTTTGAGAGTATTTTCCATTTCAATTTTATTAAGTAAAAAAAATAAGGGTTACAAGTGTCATATTTATTCATAATACTCAGTTTAGTATTATACACATTTAGTTTGCTTTTATACAAGAGATTCTGTTTTTATATATTTAAGATAACCAGGTATTTATGTATATTTGAAATTTTGGCATATAATCTTATATGGACTCACCCCCTGATTCGCTTCTCCCGATGCATATTGCCTCCTTTTTTCGCCTCCTTTGCGAGCAAGACGTATCACTAACACTTCACTATACTAGAAATACGATTTCTAGGCATTTTTCTTCTTAAAACCAAAAGCAAGAACCGATTTACGGATTCTTGCTTGTCACCGACCGGTACAAAATTGTAATGACGCATCAAGGCGATGCATGAGCTCGAGCGGCTACCCAGGGTCGGCTGAATCACCATGTTTTTAGATAACTTCTTTAAAAATTGTACCGATTGGGAAAAAGTTGTATACTACAAAGTGTAATAAGGGATGGCGGAGATGCGAAGGATAATATTAATTTTAAGGCCGACTGCAGTAAGGATCGCAATATAATGTTGCTTACAACCATGTTCCATGTTTACCACCGTTTCTGAAATTTTGTTGGTTACACCCTTGTTCGGGGCATGTATTCAATTATAAAATAAGGTCAAAGAAACTACACGAGAAAAAAAAATTAAGTGAAACGAAGAAAGTAAGTAATCCATTAGTTGGCTTGCCTGTGTCTAGCATCAAACTAGTTCCTTTGTTTTTGGTTATGTTTGAAACTTTGTTTTAGGTATAAATTTAATGAAGAACTGGAATCACCCGTAAATATATAAATGACAAGGTATCATTGTATATTGGTATGCCGAAAAATAATTTAATTTTTCCGTTATCGGCATAAAAATACAAAGAAATTATAAGTAAAGTGAAGAAGACAAATAATAATGAAAAATTAACTTCATTGAATTATCGTAGATTAGATTGATTTGAGATCCGTAGCATTGGAGCAATGGTAAAATTATTACAGATGGGAACTGAATAATCAGATTCTATAAATTATTCCATTACAATTTCAGGATATTTTAATATGCCTGAAAAGGCTCAACAAGACACTGGCCACAAAAAAAAATAGTCGCAAAGGAAAAGGAGATTATGATTTATTATGGCACAGGGTGCCCTCTTGCGCTCGCGATATATAGGTCCTTATGCTCATCAGGCAAGCTTGCACCCACGAACCACTGAAGACAATAGAAACTCGATGTGGCATAATAAGGCATGCTTTTAAGTCCAAAAACTAAAAGTACAATAAGACAGGTTTGTGGAGTTTGCAGTCGGAGCAATTCGAAGCTTCCGCTGCAGGGAAATGAACGCCTATTACACCTATTTGCTTACCTACTGTATTCGCGACCTTTTCTTCGATGTCTGTTAATTTTCTTTTAAAACCAGGTTTATATTACCAACGTGTTGACGCCCTGTCGTTATGAAAATATTTTACTTAGACGCCATGAGCAACGACCTTTTTCATCCTCCTAGGCAGTTACTTCATTCCACCTGTTCTGTATCCAAATGTAACCCAAGTTATACAGATATGAGTAGGTCAAACCACTTTCCGTTTCAAAATACACTTGTTGAGATTTCAAATTTAAGGCAACATACAATTTAAGGGAGCATTTTATATTAATTCAGTGGTTGACCCCACTATGTTCAGGTAATTTCTATTATGACTCAGTTATCTAAAGAGTTTGCCAGACAATAAGTTGTGGCATCATAAGAAGAAAACTAATCAGCATCATTAACACTTATCCCGCTGATATTTACTTTTCATCTGACTCTCCCCCAAACTGAAATTCAATCTGGTAAGGTGGTAAGATAAATTCTACATTCCCTAATAAATGAAATACAGATTGGCACCAGCGCTAGGTTTTAATGACAGTTCATAAAAATATTATACATCCGGTATATTTCGATAAATGCAGGTACTCTACAGCGAGACTTACTCTCTAGGTCTTAATCCGTAACTTGCAATCCAAGCCGTAATAGGTTTTAGGACACCTCCCCTCACTATCAGCAACGTATTTTAAATAGAGTTCCCTTATACAACATGAAGGACTTGTCCGGGCCCGTGGAAAAGGTACTGCTTTACTTATTGACTTTCCACGGGCCTTTGATACTCAGAGACACATTTTACAAGTTGGTCAATACTGATTAACCATTTGAGCAGCGTAATGAGCTACCGAGCGTGAAAACCTTTATCTGACTAACTTTTCAGAGTTCCCATGTTTTTGGGCAGCGTAACGTGCTATCGCGCGTGAAGAATCTTCTGACTACTTTTTTAGAATCCCCATATTTCTGGGCAGCGTATCGAGTTTCTGAGCGTGGAGACTATTTTCAGATCAAATATTTCCCAACAATTTTTAGCTTTTTATACCACCTTTCAAAGCTTGCTTTTTGTTGTTCTCCTCGAAAAATCTGGAATCAGCACGTGCCTCGCTAATGTTTTTACTAAGAACACTTCAAATTCCTAAATCACCGAAAATTTTAATGTGGCAATTAGCGTTTTAACATATTTTATAAATTTCAACCTCGGTTTTTTGCACTCCAATGCCGGGTCGTTGCTCGCTGAATATTCTTAATAGGCCAGGGGGCGGGCCAAGGTCTTCTTTTTGGAGCAAAGTGTTGGGGAGACGTGCTTTTGAAGTGTGCAACTAGTGGGTGATAGTCCTTGTATTTAGATCATCTAATCGCGCAGTCGAAAAAAAAAATTAAATGAAAGTCAGCTGCGGTTCAAGACTGACTACGGTTCTTCTGAAGTTAAACACAATGTCATTTATTTAGATTATATTCCAGTAGTAAGTTATATTATTTTTGTAATGGCATATTGTTGCACATTTTCCTGATATAAAATAGTTTAAGTTTAGATGCGGTTCGGGCATTATTTCTTAATTTCTTGAAACTTGAATTTCAATTCAATTTTTAAAACAAAATTATTATTATTTATTTCATTGTTCTTTCTTGGCGAAATAGGACAACTGAAATTATTTTTGAATTAATTTAAAATAATTTGTTGAAACAATTTAACCAGAAACAGTTACTAACTCCGGTTCATTACAACAGATGAAGTCATGCACAGCGATTTTCTGCTGTGTTCAGGGCTCCCTGGATGCAAGCCTGCCTGATTAGGGTAAGGGCCCAGAAATCGCGATTACAGGAGGGTACCTCGTGACATAATAAAGCATAACTTTCGTTTCGTCATATATGGTCGCAACAGATGAAGCCAGGTACTATAACTGTCGTTATACTTTTCCGTCTTTGTGACATAAAGCATGCCTTATAATGTCACATCGAGTTTTTGCTGTATTCAGAGCTCCTGGGGGCAAGCCTGACTGATGAGGGCATAAAGCATGACTCTCGTGTTGTCACCGATATGGTCGACTCTTGCACTAGCAAAGATTCCAACATCTTTTAATATTTGCGAAACAATTTCCATATTATGTATTTATAACGACCAAGAAACAGAAATGAAATTATTTTCGTATTTTTCATATTGGTATACATTGAATAGATGATGCAGTATTTATTTTTGATCGGCAAGTTCGCTGAGTATAAAAGCGGAAAAAGCATAGCAGCATCAGCCAGTAAGCACATTTTTGAAGGTAACCTCAATTTCGAGGGCATCACCAAGAGCGCGGCCGCGGAAGCGAACTATAATTACCTTCAGTAGCATTCCGATGCCAAGGAAAAGTAAAACAAAAGAGAGGAAATCTCACGGATCATATGGAAAAAAGAAGGACTTTTATAGACAAGTCCACTGAATATAAGCGGACAAAGGATAGATCGTGGTAACCCGGCGATATATGTTTCCGTGTATTAGTTTCATACATACACAAAAAATTAAATATGTACATTTGTACATATATCCACAGACATACGCACATAATGGGTGTAACCTGAAAAAAGGATCGAACAATTACAAGTCAAAATAGGAGCAAGTAAGCATATATTATATTTGACTTGCAGACGATCTCAATTTCGGAGGCGTCAACTGAGAGCGGTCACGGAGGCAAACTATAGCCACGTGCCGTGGTATTCCGATACCGAAAGAAGATAGAAACAAAAGAACGCAAATCTCGTGGATCATATTGAAAAAAGGAAACATTTTTGCTTTCAAGTCCCCTGAGTATAAACAGAAAAAAGAATAGATCGTGGTAATCCGGCAACACAAGTCCCCGCTTATTAGCTTCAACAGGCAAGATGAATATGCATGTATGCAAAAACTAAGGACATAGACAGGAGAGGGGGAGGGGCGCGCCCCTCTTGTTTAGTGCCTGCCCCCCCCCCCCCCCCCCCCCCCCCCCACCCAAACATTTTTGAAAAATTATTCGTATTTCCGTATTTTTAAATCTCTTACGAAATTTATTAGGAAACAACATACACTGCATAGGCACAGGACTTAAAATAATATTGCCTAAAAAAATCTATTATGAGGAATCTTAATCTATCACGAAAACTTAACGAAATTTAGTACGAACAAATAGATGCTCCTGCAACACTAGGCCCGATGGTCCCAGCCCAGGCCCAGTCGTCAATTCGCAGGATCCGCAGTGCGTAGTGACCGTAGCTAGTTATCCATCATCCATACTATAACCTTTTTCTATGATCCATGCCTAAATCTCTAGCTAGAAGTTGCTCTGTTATCTATTGCTCTAAGTTATAAAAAGCAGTATTTTATTTGTGCTTATGAGTAAGGTGCTTGTCCATAAGAATCTAGAATTGCATTGATTTGTTTCATTGAGGCGTGATTTTTAAACGATTTTAACGGGTTTTAAGTAAAAAATTGGGCGTAGCACACCCAAAAGTTTCCGCCTATGGCGGTTTAACCCACGGTGGCGTCTACGGCGTGCTATTTCAGCGACCCCCCTAGATTTAGATGTGTCCCAAATGCCCCCCCCCCCCACACACACACAAAAATAAGTTTCTGTCTACGTCACTGGCAAACACTTTTATTTTTTGTTGTATTTACCTGTTTATCATCAAAACGGAATATATCATCATATTTGAGTAGGTATATTGTATACATATTATTATCGTAATATTGTGTTGTACAAAACTAGTCAACAAAGCCACGTTTCTGCACAACATTATGCTTATTTTATGTATACTTATTGTGACAATTTTGGCATTGTAAAACTAATTTCAATTATATAACATATTTTTATTATTATATAATATTATTTATTTTAGGACATGAAATGACCGATAACCATTTTCCCGTGAGATGGTATTATACCGAGGACATGGAAGGCGACTGGAGAAGAACCCACTTCTTAGCTTTACTTTCGGACACCTGGGCTGCCGACTTTTGGGTTATCGTCAGTTATTACTTGTACAGAATAGAATACTTTTTTACTATTTAATAATCCGTCACATTCCTTTTATCAAAGTTGTTACTTTTCACAGCTGTCCAGTGCAGTGTCACAGCTCGATTTTGAATTCAATTAATTCTAAACTAAAACCGAAAAAGGGGGTGGTTTGTACTAATCAACTTCTTACTTAATTTGGCCTATATTTGAATTGTTTTTATAGTATCGAAGCACTCCTAACAGCGGTATTTGAAACCTCTAACAACAGGTTCTAAAATTGTGAAAGACCGAAACAAATTTAAATATACTCGTACAATCAAAGAAAAATCAAACACATCAGATTGCTGATTATCCCAACATTTGGACAACTTGTACATATAAGTATCCCAATGAGGCGATAACACAAAAATTGGTGAATTATTCGAGGACTACAACTTATTAGATTTAGACACAGATATTAAAATGTAAGAAATGCAACTCAATAAAATTCAAAATTTGACTTGAAACGTGCTTAATTCGTCAATGAATAAGTATATTTTGAATATAAATATAAATAAATAATAAATGAATAGTGCATAAAGATTATCTTATATTTCATATCTATGAGTGCATACAACTATTACACAAATAAAATAGCATCCAACGTGGCAAAGTATATAATATTTTGAGCTAGTTTAAGTGTGGAAAGAAAGCTATTTTCAGCGAGTTATCAACATGGCGGACTGGTAAATGAAAGATCATTGGAGAATAGTTAATACAAAGACTGTTTACCTTATGTTTATTGCCACTTCTGATGCTAACTTTCTAATATTGGCTCTATCTTACGACTTCGATTATCTTTTATCTGCTTGAATTTTGTAGCTAGCAGTGTGCAATTTGCTGACTAAGTAAGTCTTTTCAGAGTCGTTAAGTAATTGCCATGCTATTCTGGTAGATAATTGAAGTTGTGTTATGGTTATAAAATAATTACAGTCAATGTTGAGAGGTCTGGTGAAAATTCTACAGATTTGATGATTCTTGAACCCATCGGATGATTTTTTAAGTCTTAATTTTGGTGATTTTTTTGAAACTGATGTATTTATAAATTTACTTAAAAAAACACTATTTCATGATGTTTTTGTTTTCCTTCATTGTTAAAAGTTAATGTTATGCAAAAACCCACTAATTAGATACACCCGTTTTTTAGCGTATGCGTATTTTATTAATTTTGCCAGTGCCGCCACCAATTATTATTGAGTTCGAAAACTCTATTGCTTAAATCGAGGTTACCTTAGAGAAAGACGCGAGGCGGAGATTTACAGAATTATTAATTTGCTGGCTTCAGATATTGAACCAACTAAAAGTACATGTCCTTTAATCAGATCATTTAAGGCAGTCTTTAAAAATTTTTGATTTAGCTTTATTAATAGATGCTGAAGGTTTGTATGTTGCAAAGGCGTTTCTTTAAGCTTAATTTTATATTCTTGTATCCAACTGAATAGTAGGTACTGTTGCTAATTTGAATAAGTTTTCATAGAAATATTTCAGTGTACCGCTGTGAATGGTAGCCACGCCCCCTCCCTTCTTGCCGTAGAGGAGTAGATACGTCTGTAGGCTTCCAGGTTTTCTTGTAAAGTTTAAATGTTCAGATTATTTGATGATCTTACTTTCCTTGTTTTAATTTCAGTTGCAGGTTTTTCTTCATTTCGAACTGTTATCAATTTCTCCATAAGGTTTTAACCGCATAAAAAGTATCTGTGCCTTTCGGAAATAACCTTTTTAACACTTGAAGAAACCTGTGCGTGTATGTGAAATTTTCTCTGTGTCAACAGCATATTAATTGTGTCGGCCAGAATTTTCTCTGCATCCATAAGAGCACCTGGTTCCTCATCGAACAGTTATTTATGTTAAGGCTTCCCCTAATTTTTATTAGCACCACTGTTGCGCGTAAAACCCTTTTTTCTTCAAACGTCAGTAAATCCGTCATTACTCCACTGTGTAAGCGGCCGTGAAGTTTCGTTTTTCCTCCGCCGGAGCTTTACTTTTCACTTTTCCGCCGGCGGCAGTGGCGGCTATTCAGCGGAAGTAGGGGAAGTGCCACTTCCTCAAGATAATGTAATTTAAACAAATGCAATTAATTCATTCATCAGTAAAATAATATAGTTTAAGATTCAATGATAAAATGTTCTTAGTTTAGGAATAATCTGTTTCCCGTTACCCCTCTAATAACTAATAATTAAATTATTTTCAAATATTAAAATCAAAGCTTCATAAAACAAGAACAAGAATCTCGCCACCTGCACATCGCCCGTTAACTCCACTATTGAAGAATAGAACAGAGGTGAACCCATATGAAAATGTCTATTTCTTTTCGCGTACGCGCCGATAGCAGTGACAATTTCATTATCATTTGTGTAGAACTTTACGGAAGAGGTATCGCTCGAGAGCCGTCGAGTCATCAAAAGTATAAGCGCAACTAGTTTGTTGCCATGACAACGATGACGTCGTAATGGTCGTACATTTGTTTGGTTTGCAAGGGTTGGAAGAGCTGGCGGTAGCACTTCCATTCTCAGATCAACGCGAAAGCACGTTGTTTCGTTTATTGCGAGTTTATTAGGGGACATTCCGCCGTGGATTCTTGGAATTATTTTTTATTTTCATTCAACGGTTGATCCATTATAGTATTATACAAGAGATATTTTCTATATATTCTAGTTTTAGTGTGTTATTCGTAGACATTTGTATTAGCAACAAAATGATTTGTTGCTAATGCAACATGAATATATTTTATTTTTTGATGATTTACCTAAAAAATACCGGTAATAATTATTAACAAATTTTGACAGTTTGGGCGTGGACCCCAAAAAATTTTCGCTCTTCCCTCTATCGAATATCGATGTCGGCAGCTCTTCCCCACTTTTCAAAGCCGCGAGCCGCCACTGGCCGGCGGAGGTAAAAGTGTTGTCATAGCAACATAGATACAATACAAACAGACAACAAAATAATCGTCAACAACTCAAGATTTATTAAACTACAATTTGTATTTATCACTCAATTTGTGACTGCATTTCTAAAAATCACTAATTTAGGAACAAATTGGTTATTATTTAATCGAACTTACTCAATAACTGCTTATCAATACGGAATTAAAACGCAATCGAAGATGCAATCTTAAAAAATTAATTATTGTTGACAGTGTCCACTGACAGCTTTATGTTACATTATTTACCGACACCGGTCTAAGCAAGGCCACCTACGACCGTGGGCTAAGCCGCCTTGCGAACCCATTTATCTTTAATAATAATTAATTAATAATAATAATAAAAGAGATGTTTTTGCACTAATTTGTCGACATTTGAAGAAAAAACAACATATTTTATTTGGAGGAAAAGTTACTTTTCATGGCTTGCTCTCTATTACCAGCCTCACTCCGTTCGGCTGTTAAACACGAGCGCGCCATGAAAAGTATCACTTTTCCTCCATATAAAATAATATACTATTAAATGCGTTAGCAATATATAATAAATAAGATGGTGATGGTACCTACCCTTAAGAATGCGGCCAGCGCAACATACGTGCTCCGACTTGCTCGTCGGCGGGGTTGGGTCAATTATTTACTCTTGACCAGGGCGCCACCAATTTGAAATAACTAAATCCGCAGACCCAAACTAGAAGATCCTCGGTCTTAAGAATCCTTAAGGGCGATTCAAAATCAAACGACTATCAACTACATCTGTTTGATTGAGGTATTTCAGAGCAAATAAAAGACGGTAACGTTCGTGCAGTTTTAAGTTTAATGGCGTTCGTTGGGCTTGGCGTTAACGTGTTGTCATATCTCTTTCAATAAACAAAATGACGTAAATATAAAAAAAGGTAAAAGAGCTTAATTGAAAACATGTAATAACCTATATGCTCATAAATATAGAACTAGATCAGTTGCATAACATACAGAGAGTAATTTGAATTAAATTGAATTATAATAGAAGTGAAACAGATAAAGAATGATCGAACAATTATTAGGCATATTTAGCTATAACTATGATATCAAATGATTACGAAAGATCAAAACCAAGTTCCACAAATTAATCAATAACCATAATATACATAAGGCATCTATCGATATCGTCTCATCATACTAGTAATTAAGAGTTATCAGTCTAATTGTAGCTACTAAAATTATGTGCGCGTTTACCATGGTATACGACTCGCAGTTGTACATAAATAAACCGCTTGTTTTCTCCAGAATATTACTTATTGTAAAAATAATGAGTATAATTAGTCATGCTATGCCTGATCCAGGCCTAAGTTATCTTATGGTTGATGATATTGCATGATATAAGTGCAAGAATTAATATATTTGCAAAAGTAACACTTGCTAGATAGCAGTATTGTGCAGTAGACTCAACCCCCTCAGAGACCCGTTAGAAAATTATAATTCAGTAGCTTACACCCTGATACCTAGCTACGTAGGGTTTTTCGGTGGTGATGACGAATTGGGAGTAAGGCTCTCTCCTATAGGTATTCCTCGAGGAAGGAAACGGCGTATTTTGTTCCGAAATCCACCGCACGTCGCCAGGCACCAAAAGAAATCTTGACTTCAGGCAAAATATATTCAATCCACAGTCAAGTAATTTACTACAGCAACCTCGTAACTATGATGGCACTTTTGAGCCTGAAATAAGTATAATCCCCCTATAGGGCGAATTAGAAATTCCTAAACTTTTTATCAGGCATACGCGCTATCTCTTCTTTGGAGGGTTGCCAAGAAAAGAGAACGAGGCCAAGCCAAGATCGTTCACCTAGCACGCCAAGTTCAATGTTAAAAAGCCAGACAAAATTCGACCCACAGACCTGCATTACATTCTCATGCGACATACGTAAAATACCACAAGCTGGTTGTCACCAAAATTAATAACATCTTCAATATGCAATAACACGTACCTATGGCTGTGTGATATTATGTATTGCTAGCAGGAAAAAGAAATCCAACGATAAACCCATTATTGACAATGACCAGACAAACAGAAACTACTTCATTTCGGCCGGCGGCCATTTTATACTCCTGGCATCAAAACTGTTATTCGCAAGAATCTGCGATAATTCAGACCTAAACGCACCTTTAGCCAAGGCCTGTGTCCTTGTTGGAACACTTGTGAAGCAACTCGAGCGGTGTTGCCAAAGTTAGGGAATACACGCAACCACTAAAACATCTTGCCTGCGTATATTAGAGCGAGACCGATAGACAGTTGTTTAGCATCAAACTGATGGTAGCATATCAATTAATTATGTACTTTCTTGTTGGCTTGAACCGCAAACACATCAAAATCGCACGAAGATCGCTAGAGAACATGTACATCTGGCATCGTTCCAAGAGTATCCCTTTCATTTATTATATCTCTCAATAGGCAACCAACAAGTATTTCTCATCTGACGTTTGAAGGTTATATTAGAAATAAACATTGACTGAATTTTGACTTTTTCTATTAAATATTGAAATAAACCCAGGAAAATAACTGACAAATTCCGAAACCAATGTTTGTGACATCCATGAGACTGTTTTTAATGTATATTTCACCGAGAAGGTGATTATTCGCGCAAATGTAAGATAATTAATTGAATGTTTTGAAATGCATTGCTATACATCGACTCTGAGACAATCTTGGTCGATTTTCTAAACAAAAAGAGATGTGCACCAAAATTTACCATAGGGTTAGTTCTAAAGTAATTTTGTTACTTTACTTGAAAATAACTAGAAGCTCATAAATACACAAAATATAAACAGTAAATGATTGTACAGGGTGTTCACCCATAATGTCCCCCCCCTTTAACTTTGTTAATTTTTAAGCTACAAAAAAAATAAAAAAACAAAATTGTAGGGTTTTTCATGTAGTTTTTGCACACCTAAAGAAAAAAACAAAAAATTGTATAGTATACAGGGTAGATCAAAAAGAATCATTTTTTTAAATCTAGCCCCCATTTTTTATTCGATTTTTCGATTCTACCTAAAATTCTAAGCGTTTTTAATGTAACACACTATATGCCTATTCCTAATACTTTAGGAGTTATTGACAGTTGAAGTCGCTATTTTTAATTATAATAATAATAATTCTTTTAATCATTTTTAAAACAGAAGTTACAAAAGCACTACTCGAGGCAATGAGGACGAATTGAGGAAACTCACTATTTACACCTCAATGACTTTAAAAGCTAAAAAAAAGTTATATTCTAAGGTGGCTGTTGCCAAAAAAAAAATAAAAGAACAAAACAAAATAGCGACTTCAACTGTCAATGACTCCTAAAATGTTAGGAATAGGCATATAGTGTGTTATATTAAAAATCCTTAGAATTTTATGGAGAATCGAAAAATATAATAATAAATGGGGGCTAGATTTAAAAAAATGTTTCTTTTTGATCTACCCTGTATACTGCACAATTTTTTGTTTTTTCCTTTACGTGTGCAAAAACTACATTAAAAGCCCTACAATTTTGTTTTTTATTTTTTTTTCTAGCTTAAAAATTAACAAAGTTAAAGGGGGGGGACATTATGGGTGAACACCCTGTACAGGGTTATTCATTATAAATGGACACCTCTCTTAAC
This sequence comes from Pissodes strobi, assembly GCA_016904865.1. NCBI lineage: Eukaryota > Metazoa > Arthropoda > Insecta > Coleoptera > Curculionidae > Pissodes > Pissodes strobi. The sequence continues at coordinate 20,355 of JAEQML010051024.1, forward strand.
TTGGTTATTTTTAAAGATAGAGAAATAATTTTTTTATCGACTTGTAGGTAATCATCTTAATTTTTTTATTTGTAATGAAAATATTATACAGGGTGGCCCATAAGCAAATGCCAATATAAAATTAATTTTTTTTAAATGGAACACCCTATATATTATTGCATTTTTGGATTCTACTTAATATTCTAAATATATTTTATGCATGATGTTATACCTCTAGAGTTAGTAGTTTCACAGGTATAAACGGTTGAAAATCGATACTTTGGCTACTTTTCACTTTGGTAGCAAGAAGGCTATTAAAAATGGAGTAAAATGAATTTCACATTCCTATCTTAACTCTTCAAGAGCTATCTGATGGTGCTAACTGATGGTACCTGCCAAGGTACCAGATTTGGTACCCATGGTACCGCCTGCCAGTTAGCCCCATCAGATAGCACTTGAAAAGTTAAGATATGAATGTGAAGTTCATTTTACTCCATCTCTAATGATCTTCTTGCTACCAAGGTGAAAAGTAGCCAAAGTACCGATTTTCAACTGTTTATAGCTGTTAAACTACTAACTGTAGAGATATAACATCATACATAAAATATGCTTAGAATTTTAAGGAGAATTCAAAAATGCAATAATATACAGGGAGTTCCATTTAAAAAAATATAACTTTATATTGGCGTTCGCTTATGGGACACCCTGTATAATATTTTCATAACTAATAAAAAAATTAAGATGATTACCTACAAGTCGTTAAAAAAATTATCCCTCCATCTTTCAAAATAACCAAGTTAAGGGGGGTGTCCATTTATAATGAATAACCCTGTACGTAGTCAGTGCTACGATATGAACAATATCGGTCGAGGCAAATTTCGACCTTGAAGAATATGACATAAATAAAACTCTTAAAAACTAAAGCATTGCATAAACAGTTGTAATACTATGCTAATATATGGTTATAAACATGACCTTGAAGCTATGTACAGTTAAATGTCTGTTTAGAATGCCTGCGGAACAGCTACGTATCAGCACGGTTAGCTGAACTAACTCTGATACGAAAACAATAATATACAAGCAATAATAACAGGATTAAAATTACCTTAAAGTCCACCTAAAAGCCAGGGTGTCCGGTTATAAATGCAACCCCCCTTTAACTTTTTTATTTGCCCTTGTATAAAAAAATGGTAAATACAAATGTTGTAAGGATTTTTATACAGTTTTCTGCGGTGTTACTAGAAAAACAATTGAACATCGAAATTCTACTGTACAGATTAAATTAATGTTTTTTTTAATGGGACACCCTGTATCATCTTCTATATATCGATAGAGCTCTTTAAGGCGAGTTCAAAAAGATAAGGCTTGCTGGGTCTAGCTATAGTAGTTACCACGTAAATTGCAAGAATGTCGGGTATCTGATTATTACTGCACCCTCTCCTAACTTCTTTATTTGGTGAGCTAGAAAAAAATTCTTCCTTCAGATGCTTTTCTGATGTTCAATTGTTTTTCTAGTAATACCGCAGAAAAGCTTCTGAAGGAACCTACAACTTGTGTATTCAACATTTTTTCTAGCGCACGAAATAAAGAATTTAGGAGAGGGTTTCAGTAATAATCAGATACCCGATACTGTTGCAATTTACGTGGTAACTATTATAGCTAGACCCAACAAACCTTATATTACTGAACTCGTCTTAAAGAGCTCTACCGATATCCGGAAGAATATATAGGGTGTCCCATTTAAAAAAACATTAATTTAATATGCACAGTAGAATTTCGATGTTCAATTGTTTTTCTAGTAACACCGCAGAAAACTGTATGAAGATTCTTACAACTTTTGTACTGAACATTTTTTTATACGAGGGCAAATAAAAAAGTTAAAGGGGGGTTACATTTACAACCGGGCACCCTGTACACTATGTTCACCATTGACGAGACACGTTCAATGTTCAGGAGGTTATCTTCCAACACTGGGGGAAAGTCACTTTGAAAAACACTTGCTAGGCCTATTGCTAGGTTCTATTTACAGTGTAGTTTTATTTCTCGCAAATAGGAATGGCTTGAATTAGTGGTTTGAAGCTGTATGCAGTTAGTGCATAATAGCATGACATGAATGCTTTGTGAATGCGGCTTCTTGGTACACGCATGAATGATTATTAAATATGCTACGTAGGTAGCATAGGTAAGCTGAAATCCGCGTATGTGATGTAGCCTTGTGATAACTTGCGTATATTGTCAGACTAGTGCCGTTTAATCCTTATATGAGAATAAGGCATGAGTAGGTATGCAGACTAGTGCAGAGTAATCCTTATATTAGAATAAGGCAAGAGTATAAGGGAGCATCCTAAAAAAGATTATTTAGATAAAATTTACCACTAAAATTTTTCTATATATTTTGGTATACTCGTGATATAGAATGTTGAAAAACCCATGGGCAAGACCATTGGGGACTGTACTGCGCATGGTACTGCCTTTGAGAATTAGAGAGATCAGTGGGTCTCCATAATGGCGCAGTCAGAATGCCGATAATTACCGTTTTGTAGGCTTAGAACTAGAGATCAGTGGGTCTCCATAATGGCAGTCAGGATGCCGAAAAATACCTTTTTGTAGGCTTAGTAAGAATGGGATTGTAAACATGTGCATTTACTTACTGGAGATTCCGAGACAGGGCTCGATTGTAGAACTCCCGTCAGGGATGAGACCAATTGGGACGCCATTGCACGGCGTGAGACTCGTGAGAATAATGACAGTAAGTTTGCCGATAAATACCTTATTGTAGGCTTGATATAAAGATGATTATGCTTGGATATCACTATGCCACTTGAGTAAAGAACTAGAGAGATTATGAGGTCTCAAAATGTGAAAATTTCCCGGCATGGGGGCTCAGCGCCATGCCGGCTAGAAACGGGGGTGCGCTTTTTGCGACTTACATGGTCGAGGTTCAAGAGACTACTGCTTTCTAGAACGTGGGAACTAGATCAACCTGAAGAAGTTGTTAACGCCCCTTTTGGTGGGAGAAGATGCATCGCTTCGGGCATGGAAAGGGCAGTAATGTAAATACAGAGATATTGTGTAAAAACTTAACATGGCCGGTTGTCTAAATTAATATTATGAATTTTAATACAAATCCGGTTGAAATCAGCTGACTAGTTGTCATGAAATTCGATTATTAAGGACCTGAATTTTAGGGAATTTTAGTTTGGGTGGGGTGCAGTGGCTATCCTCTGTAGGATGCGCTGTGATTGGTCGACTGGCGTAGGACACGCGACCGGCTTCAGATGAGTAAAGGTGGTTACAACAGATCGCGCTAGTAATGCTGCTGGGATAAAGCGGGAAGCGCTATGATTAGTCGGAGGCCTTTTAAGGACGCTTAAGTTTTAGCTTTCTAGACTGTTTGAAGCAGTGGATAAACGTTGTAACCAGTAATCGCCAAGGTTTTAAATGTTTCTTTGGAATGCGCACAGTGGCGTGGAATGTGAAAATTGTACAAACATTAAATCGTTAGATTTGAAAAAGTGTTCAAAATGGTTTTTGAACAATTGTGATGATAGCCTAAGGGCCAAAAGACTTTAGGTAAATTTGTTTCGAAAATTGCTTTTAATTTCAATTGTTTCAAAACAAAATGAAGTAAATTAATTTCGAATTAAATCACCAAGAGAGAACGGTCAAATAAAATAATAATTTTATTTAATAAGTAACTTGATTTCGAAATAAACTAGAATTTGAAAATGGGATTGTTGAGTAAGGCCCAAACCACGTCTCAAGTTTTTCAATATCTGCATTTGGAAGTTTCAGGTAAATGGGCACAACAGTCATCACGCAGGCATATGCCATATTAAAATAAGACACTTACCCTTGGACCCATAATCCAAATAATCGGCAGAAAATTCAAAGCTCACTAAATTCGGGTTTAGGCGCGATTTCGCGGACTATTGGGATTTTCGACTGTATGACATCACGTAACTAGCTAAACTAAAGTTAAAACTATTTTCCCCTAGTCGACTCTTCCACCAGGATTCAAGAGAAACTCGCGTGCAAAAAGAGGCGTTTCCTTTAAGCCTATTACCTTGAGTCAGAGACCATAGGAACTATTCCCCACTTAGTTAAGCAATTCACACAGACCCCTCCCAAAAAACCTTGGTACAACGACAGCTATTGGCTTACAGGTGTAGCCAGAAAGCAATGTCGTCACTAAAGTCGAAGACCTCGAGCGAACTTGAAGCTTTGCCTTGGAAAACAATTCGATGACCTTAATTTGGTCCAGAGTGGAAAAAACCCAGCTCAACCTCGAATAGCCGTCTCCGGCGAAAAATAAGCGTGAAGCACGTGTCTTAATTGCCACAGGCAAAATTCCAGATATTTCTGGGAGCAAACACGCCTTGAAAAAAGTATAAAAGAAAATTTCAGTAGTATCTCAGGACAGTCTAAATTTGAATCTTGCGGTTGTAAGTCGTTACTCTGTCCGAATGGGTACCGAGTAGTCAAGCAAGTCAATTGTAGCACGTTATGATGCCCGAGTGGGGCTCGAAAAGTTTTAATATAAAGTTTTTTTTTCTGTTATTATGGTCACAGTGTGGCTCTCGCCGAAATTAGTGTCTCTCAGTTTAGAGACTCGGGTAAATTTTTAAGAATTTAATTAAAAGTCATGTCGACGGCCAAAGTTTAGCGAACAGCAGCCTTGTGCGAAAATTCGTCACATATCGAAGCAGAAGGGGTGAAGAAAGTTTCAACGACAGGTTCGGTTGTGAAAATTGGCACTAGACAGTAAGTTAAATAATAAGATGATAATGATAGGATACCTGTATAATTTGTAACCATGTTTTCAATGTCATGCGAGTGTACTCTGGAATTATAGGATTATTCCGTTTTTCAAACAACGCTAGTGACATCCTGTAAAATGCCTTTACGAGGACTTTTAAATGAAACCGTTTAGTAATAATAACCATTAAACAAAACTTTCTAATGTCACTCAGTATTTTATTTCCTAGCAAATATAGAATTTAAATCCGCCAATATTTATGAAATAATTTAAGCTCTAGAAATTGTTAGCTGCAAAGTAAATCACTGCAAAAGCGGATCTTGCTAAAGAACTTGCTTTGATAAACAAAAATTGTTTGACTGGCTAGTTTAATTACCATGCTCGCGGGCGAAAATATAATGCATATGGAAAGTTAATACACGAAAAAAAAATCACAGCAACTAAATTATAATATTGGTAAAAATTACTTTTGTTGAAAAGACAGCTTGTTTGAGACCTGTAAATACAGGGTCATGCCAAAAACTTAATTGGATAAATTCCTCTACCAGTATTTCAAAATAATGCTCCCTTTCAATAGTGTGTTGCCTACAAGGAATAACCTCGCAAATCCAATTATAGTTTTCATTATACTGAGAAACGAAACTAGTGTGGCTTACATTCATATGATTATAGTAAATGTAATTCCTATAACTGAGAATACAATTAAGCGCTGGTAAGAGGCAGAAAACAAAATTAGTGTTTAGGTGAATAATAAATGGGTAGGTTGCCCAAGTGACTAGGTAAAGTAGTTTCGACGGAGAAATAGGGTTTAACACACTGGTACTGCGAACCCGGTATCAGCTAATGAACAGAGAGTGATGAATAGGCCGCAAAGACAGTAAGTAATCTTTAAGGGTAAATCGGCTTTCATTACATTAAGATTGGCGTTCATTACACAATACATGTCTATAACTTTGAATGTTTTCTCGATAGCGAGGGCCAGAATACAATACGATTTATTGATTGATTATGTGCTAAGCCAGTGAAAAAGGTTCACAAAGCTCGATCGATCCTATCAAACAGAGAAAATTAAGTTACGTATACGACTGTCATACTTTCAATTTCCCCCTCTAATAGCTCGATAAAAGGCTCGGGTCATGCAGAACTAAACGAGTAAGTATCCTTATAGTTAGCTTGACAGACTAGCATAATAGATGTAGGATTAAAGGTGAAATAACTGACTTTATTTGACCTCTATCTGTTGTTTGTTTTCATGCTAAATTGACATGTAACACCACTTTCCGCCGTTCTTATTCTGCCTTGAATTTTCTGTAAGATCTTATCTCTTTTCTGACTTATTTCCCACAAAGGTCTTATGTTTCCCAGATTTAGTTCCGAAGATGTAAATAAAATTGGAATTCTGTAATGCTTTACGTTTTTCTGGCTGATCTCCGTGGGTGATATTGTGATCTCGTCTTTTAGCAATTGATCCGAGAATGGTATTTGATTCTATACTTGAGAAAGAAGATGGGTCTTTCCCAAGTAAATCATCTTCATTTACTTCTGAACTATTTCCGTTATTTCCAGGAACAAAATCCAAAAAATTATTGTCATTATCAGAAACATATGTTATTCTTCTTACAGAAAACTGGCTATATTGATCCTACTCACCCAAAACTAGATGTGTATTTCCATTATTTTAAGAATAAAGATGCCATAGATTATTATGCCTTTATCAGGAGAAGACATGATTCTTCTTACACGTTTTAAACTTCTAATATGTGCTAGAAACGGAAAACTAAAACTTAAAACTACTGTTCTTATTATTTCTATGTGTTAACCCAGAATAGCTGTGGTTAAACTTATTCCACAACTCTGCAAATGCGTGTATGCTATAGGTACAATTTAAACTCAAGCCATTTTATTGAATTTATTATTATCAATAGGTCTGTTCTAGCAGCGATTTCAAACGGTTTCAAACCGTCCGGAGTTTGCGCATAACGATATAACCGTCGCTTATATGGCTATGCGCAAACTCCGTACGGTTTGGAACCGTTTGAAATCGCTGCTAGAACAAACCTTATATTCTTATTATTACTATTATTATTATAATTATTATCAATCTCTTAGAAATAGAATAGATGACATTGAAACTTTTACCACTGCGTTGTAGTATATGCGTGGGATATTGTCACGGCTAGCAACCATCCGCATGTGTGTTTTAAGATCCTTTACTACAGTAGAGCACTATATAAAAATCGGCCTTGGTCGATTTTTACTACAGTAGAGCACTATATAAAAATCGGCCATTGGTCGATCCGCATGACCCTCCGCTCGCTTCGCTCGCTACGGGGGCTCGACAAAAGGCAACTAACTAAGTGCTAACTCAAACTAACCCAAGACATACCCAAAATCAAGAAAAAACTGTTTAGAAACATAATCTTAAAAATATATATATAAACAGCAGCGGGGTTCGAACCCGGGCCGTCCAGGTGAGACCCATCCATCTAAACCTCTCCACCACGAAAGTTCTTGCGACAAATTGATTGCATCACGAAGACATATTGTAATACGAGATGGATCGACCAATAGGAGAGGTGGATTTTTACATAGTGCTCTACTATAGCAAAGGATCTTAAAATGCTCCCCAGGATTTTGTGCTACCCTATAAACTAGCCTTGTCGCGTTCACGTATTAGTCACCGCGGAGATTCAGGAGCTGTGGAATTCTCTCGATTTCTTGGTCGAAGAGTAGAGTGGCCTCGGTTCGTCCGGAGTGATCGCGATAGACGTTAGATTGTATAAAAATAGCGGATAGCGGCGAGCTGCAGTTAGTTCATCATTGAGTGTTGAATTGTAAAGATCTAATAGTTGTAAAATTATAAGAGTAGTTTAGTGTCATTAATTGTATAGGATAATAAAGAATAAAGAGAGTATTAGTTGAAAATAGTAAAAGTTGTGATTTCGCCAGAACCCACGGGGAAAACGTGACATTTGGTGTCAGAAGTTGGATTGTGAAGGGACCGGAGTATGAAGTTTTCTTCGAGGAGAGAAGAGGGTACAAGTACGTCAACGAGACCGTTTTGACTGGTGGATTCTGAGAACATGTTATAACATTCTATGGTCAATACAAGACAACAAACGGCAGAAATGAACCTAATACATAAAATGTTGGCCGATTTCATGGAAAATCTAAATGCTGAAAGGCAAGCGGATCAGGAAGAAGATGAGCGTAAAAGGCAAGCAGAACAGGACCTGCTTCAGAAAATTTTACAAGACCAAGAAGATAAAAGGCAAACAGAACAGGACAAGCTTCAGAAAATTTTTCAAGATCAAGAAGAGAAAAAGCAAGCGGAACGGGAAGAGGATGAACGTAGAAGGCAAGCAGAACAGGACCGGATTCAGAAAATTTTACAAGACCAGGAAGATAAAAGGGAAATAGAACAGGATAAGCTTCAGAAATGGATGCTGGATGTAATTTTAGGCGAGCAAGGAAAATTATAGAAATTATTAAACGAGCAAAATGAGAAATTTGAAAAAGAAGAAAACAATACACAAAAAGAAGTTGGAGCTGTACAAAGAAGTTGGGAATGTACAAAAAGGAGTTGGAAATGTACAAAAAGAAGTAGATGTACAGAAATAAATGAAGAATCTGCAAGCAGAAGTTACCAGACTAAAAAATCAAGGATCCACCGAGGGTATTCGCCATCGAACATAATATGAAACCTCTAACGTATGACGGTCAAACATCCTGAACAATGTACAGAAGGCAATTTGACGCCGCTGCTGTTGCCAACGGTTGGAATAACAAAGAAATGGCTACATCACTAGTGATAGCGCTTCATGGATCTGCCCTGGAACTGCTACATACTATTTCCATCAGCCAACAGGGGAAATATGACATACTTGTAGCTGCCCTGGAGAGACGATTTGGAGACCAACATAGAAGACAACTATATCAGGCACAAGTAAAGTCCCGACATCAGAAGCCTGGTGAAAACCTGCCAGAGTTTGGAGCAGACGTTAGACGTCTCATTCAATTGGCTACGCGGGAGCAACAGAACAATTCCAAGAGGAATTTGTTGCTCAATATGTCGTGGATGGTGTCAGAGATCCAGAAATTCAAAAGATACTACGTGAAGCCAAATTTGATAGCAGCAGTGAAGTTTTGGGTAGAGCCCTAGAAATCGAGGTGGCCTGTAACATCTCTAAGCCAGCAATCAGGGACGTATCCATCCAGGAAGAAAAGCTGGCGAACAGTTGTGAACTAACTGAGATGGACGTACGGTATTTTGAAAAAATTAACCGTTCTTAAAAGTTCTTCAGGCCACGGGGAGATTCCGAGAGCCACTAGAAATTAGGCCATATAACCAAAATGCTCTAAATCAGTGCTATAGATGTGGCAGGACTGGACATTTCAAAAGAGACTGTCGAGTACAAAGATTCCGAGAGCTACTAGAAGATAGGCCACTTAACCAAAATGTTTCAAATCAGTGCTATATATGTGGCAGGATTGGGCATTTCAAGAGATACTCTCGAGTACAACTACGTTCTACATCTCCTTCCAGAAACGCTAGCAGTTCGAAGTCAAGTCAGGAAGTGTTAAAACAATATAACTTTAAGGCTAAGCACGTAGAAGGAAGATGGCATAATAATACAGATGCTTTATCCAGAAGGTCATGCGAGGATAATTATAAACATTGCCAATAGACCAACGAGAGAGAATCAATCTCATTAGGCAAATCAAGTTAAAGTTTAAGAGCAACTAAAGAAAGATCAGCTTGAGGAAGATGACAGCACTACTGCTAAAAGCTAAAGAAGAACATCAACCAAGACCAAGCTGGAGAGCTATTTCAACTAAGGGATCTACTTTTAAATCTCTGTGGGTTCAGTGGGACTCCCTGGCAGTTGAAAATGGACTCCTTAAACGAGACTGGGAAGACGCCGATGAAAAAATAGTGAAGATGCAGTTAGTGGTACCAAGGAAGAGGGTATCGGAAGTCCTGGAAGAAGTACATAATGGAAGGGTTGGTGCTCATCTCGGAGTTAACAGAACGATTGACAAGATCCGCGACATATTATACTGGGTCAACTACTGCCAGGATGTGAAATCATATGGTGCCGGCAGTGTTCAACCTGTGCCTCAAGTCATTAGTCAAGGACCCCAGACAAGATCTAGTGGGAAGATGAAACAGAATGATGTGGGACTACCGTTTGAACGTCTCGCCAGTGACCGAATGAAGGTTCGATATGATCTCCAAGCTAACTCTATGGGATTTCAGATGAATGAAAAAGTCTGGTTATATAATCCGTAATGGAAGAAAGGAAGATCTCCCAAGCTAACGCCAGTATGGAAAGGGTCCTATACGGTCATCAAAAGAATTATTGACCTAGTGTATAGAATTCAAGGTAGCCCCAGAAGCAAACTGAAAGTTGTCCACCTCGACAGGCTCAAAGCATATCACGGACATGAAGTAGCTAATCGGGTCGATCAGGTTTAAGAGGGAGGCAATGTCACGGCTAGCAATCATCCGAATGTTTTTGTGCTACCCTATAGACTTGCCTTGTCGCGTCCACGTATGAGTCACCGTCGCGGCCGGCGCCGGCGCAGCCGCTCGTCCGCGAAGATTCAGGAACTGTGGAATATTATAGGGTGGCCCCGCGTCGTCCGGAGTGATCGCGATAGGCTTTAGATTGTATATAAATAGCGGATAGCTGCAGTTAGTTAATCATTGAATGTTGAACTATAGAGATCTAATAGTTGTAAAGTTATAAGAGTAATTTAGTGTCTTTAATTGTATAGAGTAATAAAGAATAAAGAGAGAATTAGTTGAAAATAGTAAAAGTTGTGATTTGGACAGAACCCACGGGAAAAACGTAACAATATGCTAAAATTATACCACAGCGTGTTTCTAAGAAAAAGGGGCTAGCGTTGTGTCACGTCTAGGTATTGAGTATTTATTTTGTTTATCTATTATAAACAGCATATAATACATGTTTAAAACTTTTACCACTGCATAGGCAATAATTATTATTATTCTGCACCTACGAGCATTTTCCCACAATATAAACCTCTATTTTAATTGAAACTATTATTACTTATTTAATTGAGTCTTTTAAGGAATCTAATCTCTTTCCCTTTATTGCTTGAGTTTTTTTTATTTGTTTATCTATCCATGAATTAATTAATTTAATTTTCATTATTTTTTCTGTCAAATCTCTTGGATGCCTATTCATATCTGAGTCAGTTTTTCTGTTCTCGCTATTCCGGCATGGCACGATTTAAAATTATCCACATACAACACTTGGATGTTGCACGTATCACACAAAAAAAAGTATTCTGACGTATTATTACTACAGGGTGTTCAGTTATTTGGAAAAGACTGTAGCGTAATATAATTCAATATTTACTTACATCATAAAACACATAAATTTAATTTTAATGACAAAAGTACTAAGGAGAAATAAAAAGTAATAAAAAATAGCTATAAATGAAATGATACAAATTAAAAAGGAGATGATATTATTGATAAAAATATATATTTGTCATTTAACCTGAATCTAACCTCCGCCATATCCATACAAAAATAAAACGGTATGCGGTATGTATAAAATATTTGCTAATCTCTGTACATATATATTAACCTAAATATGTATTTCATTATTATCAATTATCGAACCATAAAAAATACTTGATAACAAAAACCCTACACTATTTTATAATAATTCTAGAATTACAAATTCATGACGATTCGATGCAGATGGGTTTCAGCTCCAAGATATCCAATAAATACAATTATTATTTTTAATTTATATAAAATATATAGTTGATTGTGATGTGGTCTTCTGTCGTTGCTTATCTTGAATCTTAGGTTTGCGTTGCATATGTCCATGTTTTGATGATTTTGAAAGGTTTTAATAAGAGAGCTAATTTTGATTCGGATTATTTATTTACTCTGTGGTCATTTGTCTCGTTATCTGGGAAATTAGATATAGAAAATTTCTTTGCGAAATGGAACTATTCCCGTAATTAAGCCGACTTAATTAAATAATCTAGTCTACTGGCCATTGTGTTTAGTTTTGGTTAATTTTTATAAAGGCTCAAAAAAGATCTATCTGCTGGTGGTTGTAGCCAGTTTTCTTCGGAATACTTAGTGCCTTTTTGTTCTATAACATGAAAGGTGTAGGCATGTCGGGAATTTTGGGATTTGTTTACCTCACTGAAATGAACAACTTGACCATGAATAAGCACCAGAGTACCTGAAATTCGAATATAATGATATATAATAATAACGAATATAAGCGGCATGCCATATGAAGCAAAGCGGATCTTTTACTTGTTTAAGCCTATGGCGTCTGGGCTTCAAGAGCTCCAATAGAACCTTAAAAATTAAAGGAATAAATGCACTTAGTTAAAAATCTTATGACAAAAGCTTAACGACTCTATAGGTAAATTGTAATACCAAATAGTGTGTTTCCTCAAACATGATACTTTCCGATTATTGACTGGTTGCCGAGAACAATCAGGTGTATCCGATGACGTAGCGCGCTGAGGGGCGAGAAGTCTTGATTTAATTAGTTTGGTGAAACTTAAAACTACATATAAAGGGATTCCATAAGTGAGGGTAATTAATTTAATAGCTAGCAGAAAAACTATTGAGATTAAGTAAAAATTTTTAAAAAGTCAACGGCAACATAAAGGGTGAAAAAGTAAAGTTGAGTAGTTAATATTTTTTCGTAATTTTTTTAGTAATTTGGAACTTTCGGAAAAGGTAGTATTATCTGAACATATCGCAAGCTCTTCCTTCGTAACTCCACAACTTAGTTTAGATATAGATAATGAATGTAATAACACAGTCTAGTTCTGAAGATCAGTCGCAAGGTGCGTGGTGACTAATCGTGTTTAATTAAACTATTTTGTTTCTTTTGCCTTGGCCATTGTATGATTTTATAAACTTAGATTAGCAGATGTTCTGCTTATTTAGGCTATGATTACTTATTTTGACATAATTGTTAATTACTTTTTAGAATATGCAGTAAAAGAAAATTTGGAAAACAAAAATGATTCGTCAGATTTTTATCCAAGTGATTTGTATAAAAATCTTATATCATCGAGGGAAAAAATAAGAGAATTAATAACCATAGGATCATGTCAACCAGGACTATTTGACGAGTTTGATAACTTTACAACCAGGGAACAAAAGGAATGGTTTAAAAATATTGATATAAACAAAACAGTAAAAATCTTCGGAATTGATTGGTATATTCTCTTTGCTGCAATAAAGTGTTTTGTTTTTCATGCTGGCTATTTTCTAAATTAGGACATACTAGTGTGTGGGCTGATTGTCAAAAAGGATTTTGTCATTTTAAAAAAGGTCTTGAAAAAAATCAAAGGCACGGAAGTATGACTCATCGTGACCTTCATATTAAGAATTTTCAGTAATTCTACAGTTATAAATGAACAAAAAGTATTAAGAAAAATAGTAACTGAAATTTCTGATGAAGCATTAAGGAAAATAATTAATAAAATCCAAAATGCAGTTTATTATTCTTTAACTGTGGATTCACCTCTGGATATTGCAAAAAAGAGCAACTTCCTTTATCATTCTGTTATATAAATAAAAGTGACCTACCTCCCTGTAGGCCGAAAAATTCGATTGGTACGTTCAGAGTGTCTGGCTGACTGGTAATTCTATGCATCAGCCCATAACTTTCAAGATTGCCTATAAGCTATGGGTAAACTATATATCTTCAAAAATTTAAATTTAGAAAAACAGCAAAATATTTGAGGTCCTCGTGTGAACATTTAGCATTTATTTATTATGTATTCTTCCAATACTAACACCTCGCACCAGTATAGTCCACACCTCTCTTAAGCTATAAATTTTAAAGATTAGCCCACGGAAAAATCATCCTTTCGCTTTAACACTCGGTATCTTATTAAAATATACATTGATGTTACTTAGTTATTTCATGAATTTTTTAATATTTTAACCATGAATAGTATATATTGTAACGAGCAAATTTTATAGGCGACCGACGTAACTTTGGAAAAGGCGAGGACGTGACAACCCTACATGGCGGAGCGGGCGCGGTGAAGGGGTGATGGCGGCATTCTGATTGGTGGATGTCGATCGAGTGGGGCGCGACGTTGGAGTGGAAATAAAATGAATTAGTAAAAAGTGCTGTTTACAATGTTACATAATGAAGGGGATCTCACAAATATGTTAAACATACATCAGTAGGTACTGCTCATCGAATTCATGTTTTTGTTAATTTCCAAATATAGTAATATCATCCGCTAGTTGGATATCTCAAATATATACTTGCGAAGATAATGTAACGTTATCCCAGATAAATCCACACCAGATGCGAAACTTCCCGCCTAACGCATGAATCAAGACTTCGTTTAAAGCTCCGCCTCCTTGGGATGGCAAGCCATCCCAAGAAATAGTCCGGGCAAGCTCTAGGGTGATTCTAAACGCGAGCCACGCGAGCCTTTTGGTTTAGTCCGAGAGCGTTACGAAAAATAATTAATCTTTATTTTATTTTTATCAAAAATGCCTGATTATAAGTGCCTTTATTTGAATTGTTCTACTAGAAGCCGTGGCGAAAAATCATTATTTAATTTACCCCGCGATCCTGAAAGGTATGTATAAATGTTGTTTAATGCACATTCCAGCACACTTATTTCCAAAATTATTACATATTCTAAAATCGAAGGAGCACGAAATTCAATTAAATCTGAAAACTGGCAGATACAATGTTATAGTTAAATCTTTTTTAAATCCAACTAATGTTATACAGTGTCCGCGAGAATATTGGCCACATATGGGAAATTTTTCTATTATTATGATAGCGGAACTTTTGTTTTAATCAATCAATTCTGCATGTCTGACAATCTACAAATGCATTTTAACATTAAAAATGTTTCTGTTTTCCTAGTATAGGGCCTCAAATCATCAAAAAGTGCATGCTACATTTGCCACATTCATAGTGATCAATCACATTCGCGTGATAGATCGTGTTAGTTTGTTTACTTAAACCTAAATTTGATTGTAACGTATCGGAATCGGTTCAAATGACAAATAAATTGGAACTAACTGAAACTAACCGAAAGTTTATTGAACGACTAACCAAAACTAACCAAAACGGGCTAAAACGTATCGGAACAGGTTACAAAAATTAAAGTAAGTTAAAACTAATCAAAACAAGCCGAATTTTGGCGAGTAACCAAAATTAACCGAAAACATTAAATTTGATTATAACGTGTCGGAACCGGTTCAAATAACTAAAATAAATTGGAACTAACCAAAAGTTGATTAGACCACTAGCCAAAACTAACCATAAGCCAAAATAGACTAAAACCTATACGATCAGATTACAAAAATTAAAGTAAGTTAAAATTAACCAAAACAAACCGAATTTTGGCGACTAACGAAAACAAACCACAAACATTAAATTTGGTTACAACGTGTCGGAACCGGTTCAAGTGACTAAAATAATTTGGAACTAACTGAAAGTAACCGAAAGTTGATTGAATGACTAACCAAAACTCACCAAAGGTAACTAAAAGCACCAAAACGGGCTAAAACGTATCAGAACAGATTACAAATGTTAAGTTAAAACTAACCTAAATTAACCGAATTTTGGAGACTAACCAAAACTAACCAAACACATTAAAATTGCTTATAACGTGCCGGAACCGGTTCAAATGACTAAAATATATTAAAACTAACTGAACTCTACAGAAAGTTGATTGAACGACTAACTAATCAAAAGTAACCAAAAGCACCAAAACGGGCTAAAACGCATCGAAATAGATTAAAAATATTGAAGTAAGTTCAAACTAACCCAAATTAACCGAATTTTGGTGACTAACCAAAAACATTAAAAATGCTTATAACGTCTCGGTACCGGTTCAAATGAGTAAAATAAATTAGAACTAACTGATTTTTACCTAAAGTTGATTGAACGTCTAACCACAACTAACCAAAAGTAAGTAAAAGCATCAAATCGGGCTGTAACGTATCGAAATAGATTAAAAAATTTAAACTAACCCAAATTAACCGAATTTTGTTGACTAACCAAAAATAACCAAAATCACTAAAATGGTTTATAACATTTCGGAACTGGTTAAAATGATTAAAATAAATTAAAACTAACTGAAATTAACTGACAGTTGATTGAACGACTAACCAAGACTAACCAAAAGCACGAGAAAGGGCTAGAACATACCTAAACATATTAAAAATATTAAGGTAAGTTGAAACTAACTTTAATTAAGCGAATTTTGGCGACTAACTAAAATTAACCAAACCATTAAAATTGGCTATGACGTATCAGATCCGGTCCAAATGACTGAAATAAATTAAAACTAACCCAAAACTGATTGAATGAATAAGCAAAACTAATCAAAAGTAACCATAAACACCAAAAAGGGCTAAAACGTATCGGAAGTGATTAAAGGTATTAAAATAAGTAACTAACTCAACTTAACCGAATTTTGGCGACTCAAATGAACCAAAAACGTTTATATTGGTTATAACGTATCGGAACCTGTTCAATTGACTAAAATACATGGGAACTGGCTGAAAGTAACCGAATGTTGATTGAATGACTAACTAAAACTAACCAATAGTAACTGAAAGGACCAAAACGGGCTAAAACGTATCGAAATAGATTAAAACTATGAAAGTAAGTTAAAACTAATACAAATTATCCGAATTTTGGTGACTAACCAAAAACACTAAAATTGGGTTTAACGTATCGGAACTGGTTCAAATGACTAAAATAAATTAAAACTAACTGAAAATTAGCCTTTTTGGTGCTTTTGGTTAGTTTTGGTTCGTCGTTTAACCAACTTTTGGTTAATTTCAGTTAGTTTTAATTTATTTTGGTCATTTAAACCGGCTCCTATAAGTTATTACAAATTTTATTTTTTTTTTGGTTAGTTTTGGTTAGTCATTCAATCAACTTTCAGTTACTTTCAGTTAGTTCCAATTTATTTTCGTCATTTGAACCGGTTGCGATACGTTGTACCAGTTTAAATGCTTTTGGACAATTTAAGTTAGATGCCAGACTTCAACTTACTTTAATATTTTTAATCTGTGCCGATACGTTTTAGCCCTTTTTGGTTTTTTTGGGTACCTTTGGTTAGTTTTGGTTAGTCGTTCAATCTATTCTCGGTTGATTCCAGTTAGTTTTAAATTATTTTAGTAATATGAACCAGTTCCAATACGTTATAACCAATTTTAATGTTTTTGGTTAGTTTAGGTTAGTCCCCAATATTCGGTTAATTTGGGTTAGTTCATTTTAATTTATTATAATATTTTGAATCTGCTCCGATACATTTTAGCCTGTTTTGGTGCTTTTATTTGCTTTTGGTTAGTTATTTAATCAACTTTCGGTTACTTTTAGCTGGCTCCAATTTATTTAAGTCGTTTCAATCGGTTCCGATATGTTTTAATCAAATTTAATGTTTTTGGTTAGTCCTTAAAATTTGGCTCGTTTTGGTTAGGTTTAACTTATTTTAATGTTTGTAACCTGTTCCGATACGTTTTAGCCCGTTTTGGTGCTTTTGGTTACTTTTGGCTAGTTTTGATTAGTCTTTCAATCAGCTTTCCGTTAGTTTTAGTTAGTTCCAATTTATTTTAGTCATTTTAACCGATTCCGATACCTTACGATCAAATTTAAGTTTAAATAAACAAACTAACACGATCGCTTACGCGTATTATGTCATGTGGCAAATGTAGCATGTACTTTTTCACTATTTGAGGCTCTATATTAGGATAACAGAAACACTTTCAATGTTAAAATAACCTTAAATAGGCATACATTAAAGCGTATTAAGGGAATTTATGTAAATAAGTGAGAGCAGCCATAATAACACAAGATTTCCAAGACCGCCTATCGGGAAAAAAGAAAGTGAAAGGCTATTGCAAATTTTTATTTTTCCGGAACCACCAACAAAACACGTTTTCATTTAATTGGTGCAGACCAACTATTTTAATTTGAAGAACAATTCTATAATCATACCCAGATTATTTGGTGCAGGCCGCGTATAACCGCCACGTCAAGGTTAAAGTTGGCTGGCGAGGAATTTGCCGATCTTTTGCATCTGGTGTGGATTTATCTGGGACGTTATGTTAAGATCGCTATTCGCTATGTGCGTTACACGACGCGACATCTGGTGGTACAAAATGTGGCGAATTTCTTGGCTACGCAACACGTCAAGTACATCGGAAACGATTGAAAATTCAAAAAACATTTTTGATTTTAGTGCAATATAATTACTTCTGCAGATAATACGTTGATATATGAGAATATTTATCGATTCGACTGAAAAAAGCCAAGTTCGATATTGAATTTTGTGTGTATTCAGCAAAACTTCGTAGGTTATGAAAGCGTAAACATGAGAATATCATAATAACAAAAATAGCATTGTGAAATTGATACGATTAAAAATTCGATTCAGGAAGTTTTACTGAAACTACTTTAGAATGAATGATAGACAAACTGAAATTAAGTTATTAAATATATTTTTCGGGAATATTAGTGAAGAACCGGCTTCGAAAATATATCACACAGGTTATGATACTTACCCTTGTTGGTTCTGGTGTTATATGAGCACCGTCGATTTTGAAGCATTTTTTGGGTCCTATGGAAAGATTGCATCAAATGGGACACATTAAAGCAAAAAAATTTGCGGATGAAGCACATTTTCTCAAAATAAATGGAAAAAAAAAATTTAAATTTAACATACATTTTTTCCTAATAAACACAATTCCAGTACACTTTATCCTAAGGTATGATCGCAGAAGGTTAATAATAACATAATATAAAGCTTCTTTTCATACAAATTGCAAATGAAACTGTTTTTTTGCACTTTAAAACCATGATATAATAGGTCTGTTCTAGCAGCGATTTCAAACGGTTTCAAACCGTCCGGAGTTTGCGCATAACGATATAAGCGTCGCTTATATGGCTATGCGCAAACTCCGTACGGTTTGACACCGTTTGAAATCGCTGCTAGAACAAACCTATTATTTATGAGATAAACGTCAACATGACTATTTCTTAAAACATCATTATATAGGTTGGCTTAGCACGGCTGTTGTACGGGTAGATGTTGCCAAGTGTAATTTCTATTTGGTTCTAAAATATAACAGCCTCGTGTTGAATATGTTTCAAAAGTACTGTGGGACGAAAACTTATAAATAATGATTCTTAATGGCCTTGTTTAATAAAATAACAATAATTCGAATATATGATTTACTAGAATTAGATGTTACGCTAGAAGGGGTCACTTTTAATAATATGTCATATAAACTAATTAATGTTTATTGAAATAGATACAAATTTAAAAGATCATTTGGATTAGTTTAAGAGAGTATCACGCGTAGTGCGTTTATTTGTTACTTTGAATTAATTTTGATTTTGTGATGGGCGTGGTTGGTCAAGCGCGTAGCGCGCTCGCCTCAATGCGCTTCTTTGGCTAATTAAAGTTAGTTTTGATTATTTTTGCTTAATCCGGAATACGTTAATTAGGGTTAGTTTTGGTTACTTTAGGTTAGTATGGGTTAGTTTTGGTTAGTCTGGGTTGGTTTTGCTTAGTTTACGATAGCGAAGAGAAAAGGTTGCGTAGCGCGCTTTTCTTTTTATTTTGGTTAATTAGGGTTAGTCTGGGTTACTTTTGGTTAGTCTGGTTAGCTTGCGTTAGTTTTGGTTAGTTCGGGTTAGTTTAGGTTAGTATGGGTTAGTTTTGGTCAATATGGGTTAGTTTTGCTTAGTTTAAGATAGGGAATAGACAAGCGCGCGTGGCGCGTTTGTCTCTATACTTTGGTTAATTAGGGTTAATTTGGGTTAGATTTGGTTAGTTTTGATTAGTTTGGGTTTTCTTTGGTTAGTATGGGTTGGTTTTGGTCAGCCTGGGTTGGATTTGCTTGTTTTGGGATAGCGAAGAGAAAAGCGCGCGTAGCGCACTTTTTTTTTACTTTGGTTAATTAGGGTTAGTCAAGGTTAGTTTTGGTTAGTATGGGTTTCTTTTGGTTAGTCTGGGTTAGCATGGATTAGTTTGGGTTAGTTTTTGTGGGTTAGGGTTTGTTTTGGTTAGTATGGGTTAGTTTTGGTTAGGCTTGGTTGGTTTTGCTTAGATTGGAATAGCGAAGAGGCAAGCGCGCTACGCGTTCTTGTCTCTTTACTTTGGTTAATTATGGGTAGCCTGGGTTAGTTTTGGTTAGTCTTGGTTAGTTTGTATTAGTCTGGGTTGGTTTTGGTTAGTTTGGGTTAGTGCTGGCTAGTTTGGGTTAGTGTTGGTTATTTTGGGTTAGCTGTGGTTGAGTTACGACAAGCGTGCGTAGCGCGCTTGTCTTTTAAAATTGTTTAATTTTATGACAAATATACTTGATCTAGAGCATTTAAAGTGAACAAATTGAGTCGACAGTGTACCGTAAGTAAACTTTTATTACTTATATATACATGTATGGCTAAACAGCCAGGGTTAGGTTTGCTTAGTATGGGTTACTTTTGGTCAATCTGGGTTAGTTTGGGTTAGTTTACGTTAGTCTGGAATAGTTTTGGTTAGTTTGGGTTACTTTGCATTAGTCTGAATTAGTTTTGGTTAGTTTGGGTTAGTTAACAGACAAATGGGAGCTTATTTGGTTAGTCTGAGGCATATAAGGAACAAGCGCGCGGTTTGCGCACACAAGTTGTTATTCTACTTTATGAAACATGCCCCTGCAATTTGCTTACTTGAAAATCAAGAAGGTTAGCCAAGTCTGACAACATTGCAAGTATAGTGCGCCAAGCGAGTGAACCTTAACAACGACTGAAGGGGGTAGAGGACTAGCATATAAAAAATATTGCCTTCCCATAGGCGCACGAGGTTATTCTTACCATATTATTATTGATAATATTGATTAGTTTAAGACGTTAAAATTAATTACAGTTTTTTTATATTACAGTCTCATATGTCATATAATAATATCTCGTTTTTATAATATATGATATTATTTGTTGTATGTATTACATAAATATGTTGTAGTAATAAGTAGAGTTCGTTTCCCCAAGGTTTTATATTTACGTCATTGATGACGTCGCTTAATTTGGAAAAAAACGGTTTATCGTAGCTAATTCATATAAATTCTCTAGTATTCAATTTTTGTATTAAAAGTTAGGCAATATTGAAGCAAGTATGTTCCAAAACGCTCTTTATAGAACGTTCGGAATTGTTTTGTAATAAAAATTTTTATTTAGAGAGTTCAGTTAAGAGAGTTATCCGAAATATATAAAAATTAGTTAACCGCGTATAATAATCACCAAATGCAAGAAAAATATAAGAAAGGTTAAAAATCTTCAAAGATATCATCAAATTAAGGGTCTGATGATATATAGGTTGTGTCGATTTTGCAAATTTTCTTTTTTTTTCGCTAGAAAAGGGGTGTCCTATAGAGTAGCTTAAGCCAAAAAAATCGGAGGATTCGCCACATTTGAGCCGAAAAAATATCCGCGTTTTGAGCCTAAATTGCCCTAGAAGGGCAAACTTCCTCTACGACTTTCCCAGGTGTAACGTGAAAATATTGAAATTGTAACGTGAAAATAATAAAATTTTAGTAACAGACACCGGGAGCCTGGAACAGTATTTCCAAAAGTTGCACATTTTCTTATGGGGAATAACAATGTTGTTTACCATTTAAGTATATTTAATATTCCACTTCAGGCATGACCCTCCGCTCGCTTCGGGGGCGCAACCAATCAAAACTAACCCAAGGCATGCCGGAAATAAAAAAATTGAGATTTGTCAGTCGAAAATGCAAATATTTTTTAGTTTGTTTTTCCTCATTTGGGAATGACTTGGGTTAGGTTTGTTTGGTTACGCCTCCGGAGCGAGCGGAGGGCCATGTATGAAGTGAAATATTTGACGAATATATACATACAAAGGAATAGTGTAATCGAATGAGTGTCTCTTTTATTCAGATGAATGGATGCAAATGCACATTGAACAATCATCTAAGCAGCTACGTTTACCATACGGCGGGCAATAATATCATTATGGCAGGATCGACCATCCCTTCATCTTCATTCAATCGGACTACTGGGGGTCTCGGTCAACAGCAATATGTCCTGATATGACCACGTTGCTAACGTCGCAAAATCAGGCTCCCAGAAGCTTGGTACGTTATTTCGCAACAAAAAATGTATACACCGCAGCAGTTGCTCTTGCTTTACAAAACGCAAATAAGACCGTGCTTAGAATATTGCTCACACATCTGGGGGTGCCACGCCAGAGCATACCCTAAAGCTACTGGATTCCGTTCAGAAGAGAGTTGTGCGTCTCGTCGGTGACCCGGAGTTGACCCGGAATCTGGATAGTCTGAAACACCGCAAACATGTGACTGAGAAATCTCTGTTTTACAGATACTTTTACGGCAGATGTTCCCAGGATTTGGCCCGCCTTATCCCGCCCCTGACAACGCCTGTCAGACAGTCACGATAGACGGCAAGAGTGCACCGGTTCGTCGTACAACTGAAAACACCTAGAACATCGCTTTACAAGAACCCCTGCATCACTGTGGAACTCACTCCCAGGACGCATATTCGGATGTAATAAGCAAGATGTCCATTCGAATATGCCGAAAGTTTGTTCATATGTGACGTGCACGATAGCATTTAGTCGGATGTCGGGATTGTTACATAGAATCAACAAATAAGGCTTCAATTATTTAAACACTTCATGCATGGCCCTCCGCTCGCTTCGCTCCCTATACGGGGGCTCAACAAATAGAGACTAACCAGGTGCTAACCAAAACTAACCCAAAATGTTTATTTCTTTTTTTATATTGGGTTAGTTTTGGTTAGCACTTGGTTAGTTTCTGTTTGTTGAGTCCCCGTATCGAGCGAGAGGGCCATGCATGAAGCGTTAAAATAATTGAAGACTTATTTATTGATTCTATGTAACAGTCACGACATCTGACTAAATGCTATCGTGCACGTCACATATGAAGAAACGATCGGCATTGCCGTATGGACATCTTGCCTGTTACATGCGAATATGCTCCCAGGACATCTGTTCCCCAAGCTAACTATTCAAGAACCGTGTCAATCAACATCTTTGCACACACACCGCTCGTCGAGCAATATAGGATGTGCTACTGCAATAAAAAAATCATTCACCTTAATAAAAAAAGAGTACAGACACTTATAGCACAGCTTATTCACTACCAGCTAGTCAACTCTATCGAAATCGGAAAGTTGGAGTGTCGGGCACTGCGCCCTGAGCGGTTCAGTTCCACAGTTGAATTTAAAACGAATTTTCGCTTCAAAATACATGACAAATTCGTCCGAAGCCTCGGCTATCGCCCTGAGAGGTTCGGAAATTTCGGATTTTTATACAATTGTTTTTAAACGGATTTTAGACGATAAAATAGTTATTTATGCAACAAGTGTGTAAAGTGAACCTTCTTTTTATGAATGGGAATATTGATAAAAAAATTTAATTGAAATTGAATAAAAAAGGGGTTCTTTACACATGAGCAGCATACAAAATTTTTTCTACTACCGAAAAATATATGAAAAAACAAAAATATTATTAAATTACTGTACGCACTAGTGCGTAAAATACATTATTTTACACATTAGTGCGTAAAATATATTATTTTACGCACTAATGTGCATAACTTATTTTACGCACTGCACATTAAAAACGCCTATTTTACGGATCTTAGAGAGTGCGTAAAGTGAGTACTTTACGCATGGTAGTAGAAAAAGCATATTTTAAATTAAACGACCTGTCAAAAGTATTATTCAGATGCCCAGGCGTTTAAAACAATATTAAGTCCTGACCCTCTTCTAAAATTTGCAAAACTTGTTTATTGACTTTCCCAAATCAAAGGATGCCGCCGCAAGATGACTATACTCGACGCGCCGAACAGATTCACCAATCGCGGAAACAATTCGTCTTATTTTATGATTGAATCGACCCAATGTTTTGTTTTTCATTTAGATTTTTCTCATCCATAATACAAAAAGTAAAAATAGAGTGTGTTAATCAAAGTTCCTATGTTTAGAATCAATGGAATCATAAAATAAGAAGAATTATTGTATCCGTGTTTTCCGTGTTTGGTGAATCTGTTCGGCGCGTCGAGTATAGCTGGTAGTGAATAAGCTGCGCTTATAGCGCACCATTTTTCTAATGAATTTTGCTAACGAAACTACAGTAAACGTCTGGCAACAGTGTGCCTTCTTAAAAATCTTTGTTTTGGCTATTGTGACAGTTGACAGTAAAAAGGACGATGGATATTTAGAAGTAAAATTTAATTTTGTTTAATGGCTACGTTAGGGTTTGGAACCTTCGGCAACATGCACTATAACAGAGTTTTATCCACAATACCGAAACAGAATATTTGCACTCGACGCGCGTTTCGCTAACCATGTTAGCATCATCAGGAGTTTCGCGTTTCGCTAACCATGTTAGCATCATCAGGAGATGATTAAAACTGACGTTTTAATCATCTCCTGATGATGCTAACATGGTTAGCGAAACGCGCATCGAGTGCAAATATTCTGTTTCGGTATTGTGGATAAAACTCTGTTTTAGTTATTGTTTAATGGGGCTTTGGCTATGAGTCGCTTTAAATTAGGACCGGAACACTTCCGATTCGTCTTCGGTCGAGTGCAGACGCGTTCTGTGACGGCTCTTTGAGCGCCATTGGCACAGGCCATTGAGCGACACGTGGCAAACGTTTAGTGACCGTTTTTCTCCCCGAGAAAGAACCGGATGTCATAGCCAGCGTAGTCTGTGCCTTTCATAGCTTAGCCAGAAGCAGTTCTGTGCCTTTCATAGTTTATAGCCAGAAGAAATACCCATTTACGCCGGTACCCAGGCCGGGAGGGACCGGTTGTCCCTGTGGGACCATTTCTGTCTGTGCAATTCAGTAGCTTATATTTGTGTAAAGCTCGATGGTCACGTGATGGTTTAGAGCCAGACACTACGTGGTCATCACGTAATGGAGCTGGCAACTGGCTAGGAACAACGCCATAATCAAAACCTGGAAACCTGGAACCTGGATTAGGACCGGAACAAAACGGAGGTCTCTCGTTCGACGCAAATGTATCCTAGTTAATATTTTCACCCGACAATTGATTTTCAGATGTGTTTTGTCTATATTTCTAGTGCTTTTGGGAAGTGGTGCTGAAAATTTGTGTCAGAACTCGAACTTGAGGGCATTTTTTCGGTTCAAATGTAGCGGATCTTCCGACTTTTTTGACTTAAACTACTATATAGGACACCCCCTTTCTAGTGAAAAAAGAGAATCTGCAAAATCGACAAAACCTATATATCACCAGACCCTACAAACCAAATAATATAAATAACCACACAGTTCGGCATCGGCAATTTCCACGCCAATGGCTAAAGCAAGTCGCTGCCGAAATTTTAAAATATGTAAAAAAAATTAGGTGTTGGTCTAGGGTCAAAGTGTATTTAATATATCCTGCGACCAATCACTAAACTGCCTCCCCGCTAAAAATCAAGTAAACGTCGCACTGTTGCCTATTGTCACGTATTTTAAATAGCTTGAAGGCGAATAAAATATAAACATTATAAATATTATAGTATACTTATTCCGTATTCCGTATTTCCCTGTGTAAATAAAATAGTAAATAATAGAAGACAGTAGTATTAAGGAAAATAACAAAATTATGTATTCAAGTAGGAAATTTAAATATGTAAATTCACTATAGGAAACTAGACAGAAAATAAATTAGGATTATTGGGAAAAAAATGTGGCAGCATCTAAATATGCGAGGACATTTTTTGCCCGCATTCTTTCCGTCCAGGTTCTTTCATTTGGCAAACAGTAAATTGTCAACATTAACGTCATATTGGGAGAGTTTTCCCATTTAAATGTCACTAAACGGCCTCATATCTGAAATTATTTTTCAATTTTTGGCGTCAAAAGTGCTTCATCCGCAAATTTTTTTGCATTAATGTGTTCCATTTGATGTGATCTTTCCATTGAACTCAAAAAAATCTTTAAAATCGACAGTGCTTATATGACATCAGACCCTTTTCGATGTATTCCACGTGTATATTCGTATAGTAGCTGAATAAAGTTCCAAATTTCTCCGACTCGCGCGCACGATCGTTCGTCATTTCTCCCACTACCCTAACGCACAGGGCGAATAAGGTCTCCTCATTATCCGCCACAAACTTATATTGAATTGAAGATATGTTGCACCAAATCATTTTCACGATATATACAGTGCATTCTGCCAAGGGT
>JAEQML010051025.1:0-46349 GCA_016904865.1 Pissodes strobi
ATGGAATGTCATTCACATAAAGTAAAAATAAAATTGGGCCAAGGACAAAGCCCTGTGGCACCCCATGTACAACTGGCTTCCTACTTGAAGTAGTCCCACCATATGTTACATATTGCCATCGATTGGACGGACAGGTACGATTTTATTAGAACAATGCTGTTTTTATTAAAGTTATATTTAAGAAGCTTATCTATCAGTAGTTTGTGAGACACGCAGTCAAAGGCCTTTGCTAAGTCAAAGAAGGAGGCCCGAGCATACAGTTTTCCATCAAAACACTCCTGTATGAAAGTCA
Source organism: Pissodes strobi (assembly GCA_016904865.1). NCBI lineage: Eukaryota > Metazoa > Arthropoda > Insecta > Coleoptera > Curculionidae > Pissodes > Pissodes strobi. The sequence continues at coordinate 293 of JAEQML010051025.1, forward strand.
TAAGTTGGCTAATTGCCACAGTAGTTGACATGCTAGAACGGAAGCCAAACTGACATGGGTTAAATAACTGATGAGTTTCAAGGTGATCACACATTTGCTTCTTTAAAGCACTTTTGAAAATTTTACCAAACAGGGGCACAATTGATATAGGCCTATAGTTGGAGACATCCTCACAATCTCCCTTCTTATATACTGGCACAACACGAGCCACCTTTAAACAATCTGGAAAAATACCTGCTTTAATACACTTACTGATGATTTTTGTTAATGGGTAAGTAATTGTGTGTTTTAGTTATTTTGGTATTAAATTCAAAGCAATCTTTGCTAGGACTATTCTTTAGATTTGATATTATGTCCCTAATATTGTTGTAAGTAACTTCATTAAATTGAAATGTGTGTATAGTTGTGTTAATGTTTGATGAATCAAAATAGCTCAGTGGATCACGATTTGAGTGTGGAAGATTTTTTATAATGTTATCAGAGACTTGCTAGAAAAAGTTATTAAACTCGTTTGCCTTTAATTTGAGAGAATTTGTTTTTCCGACAGTTGGGTTGCTGTTCGCAATAACATCCCACACAGCTTTATTTTTATTATTTGAATGATTAATATGCCTGTTATTAGCTTCTATTTTACTTTTTTCTATTAAGACTCTATAATCATTGCGAAAGGATTTTAACAACCCCCAGAGCCTATTGATTTTGGTTAAGATCGGTTAATATACAGGCTGTGAAAACAGGAAAAGTTAATTTTTTTTTGGCATTTACAGGTCGCAATTGTGAAGATAGCGACTTGAAATTTGGCATAGAGGTAGAGGTCCACAAACCCTTGAAGCCTATTGATTTTGGTTACGATCGGATACAGGGTGTGAAAACAGGAAAAGTTACCGTTTTTTTAGCATTTGCAGGTCGCAATTTTAAAGATAGCGAGTTAAATACTTGAACCAGTAGAATATATTTTAAAAAAGGTTTTATTTCGTACTTCTTAACCTACTTGTTACATTGGTGACTAAAGACTACCCATGATTATTTAGAAAACCTTCCATGTAATAATTAATGTTTATAAAATATACCAATATGTTTATTCTACGATTATGCTGAATGTGTATTCAGAGGAATCGATTTATGTTTCTTTTGCCATAAATATATAACTAGCATCAACATTAATACGGATATAAGGGATAATGAAAAGGTACTAATTACATGAGTTTTTTCTGAAACAAAGTCCTTAAATACTACGGGTTCCCTAAGGTCTTCCTGGATTTTTTCAGGATATTCTAAGTGCTTAAGTTGCAAATTCAGAGAAATATTTGAGTCTAATACAGATTTCTGAACTTCAGTGCTTTTAATGCTTATACCATTTGATTGTAAAGTATATTTATATTGATTAATAATTATATCACATTGGCTCCGAATATATGAACACCCTGTTAAATTATGTTTAATAAACTGAAAACGATTTTCAAAAATAGTTTCAGGGTTTTTTGTGCAAAATAAAAGGGCCTTATGATAGGTTAATGTATGAAACTGATAATTGTTACTTATTCTTGCAATAGTACAATCTGTCAATAAGTTACAACCATTAATTATAGGATTAATACATATCCATTTCGTATTAATTTCTGAACACTTTGTATACCATAAATTATTGCAATAGTACTTGCTAGGGCTAATTAATATCGTATTATTAGATGTAGGAATGGGATATAATGTAACAGGCAAATTTTGGAGAGGCGACGTGCGACGTTCAAATAGGCGAGGACGTGACAACCCTGGAAAACGAATGGCGCAGCAATAGTTATATAATACGGAGTATATAGATAGATGAGAAATAAGGCGTAGATATAGTTATTGTACGATAGCAGAGTCGACTCATGACGTTATGTAATTATGATAACTGTACTGGCGAAGGTGTATTGGCGAAATAAAACGTGTTACTAAAAATTAATCGTTTACAATATCATTTGTAAATTACATGGTTTTGCTTCAAAATGGGGATCTTAATTACTAGAATTGCCATGTCATCCGATAAAATTAGTCCGGTTTTGCAAATTAGCGTGAGTTCTGTTATGTGCTTTATAGGCCATAATACATTTTTTGGATATTGATGTTCTAAATATTTCCAAATTTCTTTTATTTCCTGTGTGTTTAAAATCTCAAGATCTAGGCTTTCTAAATGAGCAAATGTTAGAGTCCGCAAAAGTGTTTCTAAATAAGAGTGTATATTTCTTATTTGCGAAAGCTGATTTTGCATTTCCGCTATAAGCATAATAGTGTCGTTTAAAATGTCTACATTGGCTTTAAGTTTCTTTGAATTTTCATTTATAATGTTTACATTTTCTTGAAATCGAGCAGTTACCTGTCCGGCGAATGAACTTAGTTCATTGATCTTATGCATAGAATTAATTTGATTATTCTTCAAAATTTGCATGTGTTGGTTTATATTCTCTAAGTCGTCATTGTCTAAGTTACCTGTAATGAACTTTATGTAACTTCCAAGAAAGTTTATTAATCCGCGTTTCCTACGAGGTAATGAGTTAAATGAACTTAATTTTACATATGAATCATATGTGTTATTTAATTCCTTATGTGCCTGCAGGAGAAGCGATTGTATTGTGTTATTATACTTATTTGAAAAACGATTAAATATATACATATTAGAAGTTAGGTCGGCTAAAGAGAACTTAATACTAGTAAGATTAAAATATACATGTGTATGATGATAATGATTTAAGACCATTGCGGGTGCTAATTTTTCGGTAGAGGACCTACTTGTAGAGGGTTGATCCTGAGGGTTTGGTTTAGGCTGAAAAGATAAAGGATTTTTCCTTAATTTCTTAATTTTTCTAAAATGACCGGTAACTTGTTTTTTCTTAGAAAGTCCGGTGTACGTGTTTTTGTTGAGAGTCTTTATTTTGGTGGGAATAAAAGAGGGGTGCATTTTTCTATAGGGGTTTTTCCTATAGATGGTTTGTCCTTCTTTTAATTCGGGAATAGAACTAGCGTTTTCATTTTGTTTTTGGGTATTTTTAGCTTGATTTTTGGGAGTTTCACAAATACTTTTTTGTGAAACGGGATTAGTTCGTTTTTTCGTTTCTCATTGTATTGTTCATATATAGTCAAGTCATTGTTTATGTTTGGTTCATTAAAATAGGGTCCGTATAATAAAGAGAAAGGTGAAAAACCTGTCGTGGAATGAATGCTTTGATTATATACTAACACGGCTGAAATCATTAGGTTCTGGGGAGTTTCTTCAGGATTTCTCATTTTTTGAGTTTTCAACTTTTCTAAAAGCGTAGAATGTAATCTTTCTACTATACTATTAGATGTTGAATTACCAGGCGTGGTGTAGTGTAATTCTATATAAAAGAGTTGACAAAATTCTTGGAATAAGCGGTTTTTAAATTCGGATCCTTGGTCTACGACAATCTTCTTGGGGGTATTATGGTGGGAAAAGTAATGCCTTAATTTGTTAACTATTGTGGTTGCATTTCTGTCAGAAACGTAGTAAGCTTGCGCGTATTTAGAGAAAGAATCTACAATAGTTAAAAACTGACAATTTGAAAATTGTAATATATCAAGGTGTAGGGTATTAAATGGTTTTTCCGCTAGCAATGGGCCTTCATAATTTATTTTATACGGGTGTCTTTCATACTTGTTTTGTAAGCATATCTCGCAAGTATTAATTAGAGTGGTTATTGTCTCGCGAGTTAAATGGTCAGCTTCCCACAGAACCTGCGGATTCAGCACGCTCCCAGGCGGACGATTCCCAGAAGCTATTGCAGAGTGTGCATCCGAACCGAACTTATAAATATATTTGGCGCAGTCGGTAGGATAGTGCAGTGATTAGGTCGATCGTCGAAGTCACTTGTGGTTTCAACCCTCAGGCGCTATCCAGAACCTCCCCAGAAGACACCAGTCCAATCTAGAAGAGCCATAGCAGTGGAAGTCGGAAAAGGACAAGGAAAGACAGAACGGAATCTTCCGGATTTGTAAGTGCCTTGTAAAATCCTTTTTGCTCCTTTTGAACCCTTTGTTTGAGGAATTCTTGTAGGGATAGTTTAGGGCCGTGTATTGCGTACACATTTAGTTCTAATTAATTTTTCTGTCTATCGAAGACAAGTATTTTTAAGCATTTAAATAAAAATAAAAAATCAAATAATTTTACTGATGAATATTTCAGTTGATTAATTTTTCTGTCTATCGAAGACAAGTAATTTTAAGCATTTAAATAAAAAAAAAATCAAATAATTTTACTGACGAATATTTCAGTTAAATAATTTTCCTGTCTATCGAAGACACGTTAAACGCAAAGCATATTTGTGCGAATTATTATTTTAATAGTATTTATATTTAATGGTTGAACACGTAACCACTGAAGATCTTTTAAAAAGTTTACTTTCAACTAGTTCAGAAACCAATATGTCTGAAACCAGTAAATTTAATTGGGATCTCTTCAAGTCCCGTTTAGAAAATATAAAACCTTACGATGGTGACAGTAACACCTTAAATAAATTCATAGTTAGATGTGACGATTTTATAGAAAGATATAAGACTTTTAAAGATACCGACCTAGATCAACACGTTTGCGAGTGTATTCAAGAAAAGCTATGCGGAAAAGCAGAGCTAATGGTAGGAAGACGTGTCGAACTAGATAATTGGATTGCCTTAAAAAGCGCCCTTATACAGTGTTTTTCTGATCGAAGAGATATTGATTGCCTCGTACAAGAATTAACGCGAGTTAGGCCATATAACGGCGAAAATTTAATAACATTCGGAAATAGATTACAAGTTATAAAAAGTAACGTTATCCAACGTGTAAGTATCGATTCCACATTATCTCGCCTTGAAGTAAAATGTCAAATCGATCACTATAATAAAACTGCTTTAAACACATTCATTGCAGGTTGCAGCGGCAACCTTAGAAATAATATGTATATAAAAAGACCAACAAGCTTGGAAGACGCTATCGCTTTTGTTACAGAATTTGAGAATTTTGAAAAATTGTATGGAAATTTTCATGATTCAAAGAAAGAGAAATTTAATAGTAATTTTTCAGGTCATAGAAATTCGAATAACAATTTTTCAGGTAATAACAATAATCACAATTTTGCACGTCAAAGTAATTATCCCCAATTTCCAACACAACCAAATTTTCACAACCCAAACTTTTCGCCAAAACCTGTTTGGCATAGTCAACCTGTTAATATCCAACCTAGGCAACAAGTACCGCCTAGAAGATTTCCCACAAATCAACAAGTATTTGGTCGACCACAAAATGTTTTCAGACCAAATCAAATTCCGCCCAATCAGTTACCAAAACCCACGCCTATGTCGACGACATCTCGAAATCCAACTGTAAATACATATAGAACAAATAATTATTACAAAAATACTCATAACCAACCACCTAACTTCACTTTTCAAGAATTACATACTAATGACGAATCTCTCGAAGAAGCTCCACCGGAGAACTTCTACCCCGAAAATAATTATTACGACCCCAACTTTTCAGATTACTATACCGAACCATACTATGGCCAAAATGCCATTGAAAATTCTGAACAGGATGTGCAAAATAAAGCTCCCCCTGTAAATGAAAATTTTCTCGAAACAGGCCAGGAAAACCCATTGACCTGACCGAAATAAATATCTCCTCAAATAATGCCTTACCTTACGTATTAATTAAAGATAGGAACATAAAAATATTAATTGATACAGGTAGTTCTCGCTCTATTTTGAATCCAAATATTGCAGAATATTTTTATCCTAATTGTATATACCAATCTAGTAATGTAATAAAAACTGCCGTAGGTAGCCAAAAAACACAATATCAAGCCTCAATCCCTCTTTTAACTGCGTTTGGTATTTATAATAAAATTGAGTTTATTTTATTTAACTTTCACGATTATTATGACGGTGTTTTAGGTTTACAAGACTTAATGAATTTAAATCTAAATATCGATTTAATAAATAGGAAATTAGTGGGTCCAAACCTAGAAATACCCTTTAAATACCGAGAACCTAGTGAAGTTAATTTTTCATTTTCCGTAAACGCACAGGAAAAAATTCTCAAACGCATCCCTGTAAGCGTTTATACAGGTGAAATTATTACGAAGCCATGTCATGTGAACGACTTGTATATTCCCCAAATTTTGTCAACCTCTGAAAATGGTTTTGCCCCAGTTGAAATTCAAAACCCAACTGATCATACTATTTCAGTAACCCTAACTGAACCATTACCTGTCGATTGTTTTAATCAAAATGAATTCGAAATTTTCACCATGACTCATTTCCAAAATGAAATTCGAAAAGACCACTTCAATAAGAAACAATCTCGAATTGACCCATTACTTCGAACCGAACATTTAAACAGCGAAGAAAAATGTCTATTGCACAAGTTATGTAATGACTTCTCCGATGTATTTTTCAAACCAGGTGATAAGCTTACATTCACGTCTAAAATAAAACATGAAATTAAAACCACTGATAACATCCCAGTTCACACAAAGTCATACCGTTATCCTTACATTCATAAAGACGAAGTGCAACGTCAAATTAACGATATGCTTGAGAAAGATATTATTCGACCTTCATGTAGTCCGTGGTCCTCTCCCATATGGATAGTCCCAAAGAAAATCGACGCCTCCGGTAAAACTAAATGGAGAGTAGTTTGTGACTATCGTGTCGTAAATTCCAAATCAATCGATGATCGATATCCAATACCCAATATAAATGACATTTTAGATCGATTAGGTAGAGCCCAGTATTTTTCCACCCTCGACCTTGCGAGCGGGTTTCACCAGATAGAAATTGAAGAAAAGTCAATCGAAAAAACTGCATTCACGGTAAACAATGGTAATTACGAATATTTGCGCATGCCATTTGGACTTAAGAATGCGCCAGCGACCTTCCAAAGAGTAATGGACGAAGTCCTAAAGGAACTCCAAAATAAAATATGTATGGTCTATATGGACGATATCATTATTTTTAGTGTAGGTTTACAGGAACATATTCAAAATTTAAAATTAGTATTTTCCAAGTTAAGAGAAGCAAACTTAAAAATTCAGTTAGATAAATGCGAATTTTTACGTAAAGAAGTTGAATTTTTAGGACATATAGTAACTCCAGAAGGTATTAAACCAAATAGCAAAAAAGATAGAAGCGATACAAAAATTCCCCGTGCCTAAAACTCCACGCGAAATAAAATCATTCCTAGGTCTCTTAGGATATTATAGACGATTTATTAAAAATTTCGCTAAATTAACTAAGCCAATGACACAATGTCTTAAAAAGAACGAAAAAATAGTACATAATAAAGAATTTTTAGACTGTTTTAAAACTTGTACAAATATATTAACATCTGAACCCGTACTAGCATACCCAGACTTTACGAAACCTTTTGAATTAACAACAGACGCATCAAATTACGCTATAGGCGCAATTTTATCCCAAGACGATCATCCCATATGTTACGCATCGAGAACATTAAATCCGGCTGAAATAAATTATTCAACTATTGAGAAGGAACTTCTTGCAATAGTATGGAGTTGTAAATATTTTAGACCGTATTTATTTGGACATAAATTTACGATCTTAACTGACCATAAACCACTTCAATGGTTGTTCTCACTAAAAGAACCAAATTCTCGTCTTGTGAGATGGCGCCTCAAATTAGAGGAATTTGACTATAAAATCCAATACAAAAAAGGTAAATTAAATCAAGCAGCTGATGCACTTTCACGCAACCCTGTAGATTGCAATGCATTAGAGACAGACTCGGTAAATAACAACCCTGGTGCGCTATTCTGTACACGGCATCGACAGTCGTCGGTATCGGTATGTTACCGACAGGCGTCGGTTGCGCGGCCGACGGGATCAAGACGACGCTATTCTGTATGCCACTGTTACCGACGCTCGGAAATGCAACCGACAATTATCGGTTCGCAAATGACGCCTTTTAAACGTCACTCGATTCGGTACATTCAGCCAATGAGCGTTGAGGCGAGGAGAATCAAGTGAATGTCACCGTCAAGCCGTTGAGATTTGTCAACAAATATGCGTGAACGAGGAGAGATTATTTAAATTTTTGCCTTCATTTGTAATTTGTGTTGTGCTTCCAGTTTCTTTTTTACTTATGTCGTGGCTTGCTATTAAGTACTAACATGTGGGATTAAAATACTAATAAATTATATACGTATACCTAAGTATATAATATGGAACAAGAAAAAAATGAGTCATTGAAAATGGTTTACGTGGCGCCGGCGCCGTCCAAAATTGCAACTTTCAAGCTGCAATTGGCGCGCGAATTGACTGAAAATGTAGCTATACAAAGATAGTAGATAGTGACACATCTTTTAGAAGTCTTTACTGATGATGATGTCCATTGTTTTTGTTGTTAAGTGTTCGGTTAGGCTATAGGTATAAAATCTCACAATTTAGCAGTGCCTCACAAATTTAAAACGAATCTGAATGTAATACCCTCTGTTTTTTAAGGTTCATGATAATTAAGCAGTAGGTTGGCGAAACAATTCTTGCATTGAAAAATAGGCCAAGAGTTAATTTTTTTTTTAAGTTTCAAAGATGTATGTATATAATTTTTCCGTTCTTTCAGCAAATTTTAGCGTTATAATATCGTTGTGAGGGATCTAATCCAGTACATGAAAAGCCACTCAATGCTAGACACTACACTGTAAAATCACTCTACAAATAGTCCAAATTCACTTAAATAATCCACAATTCCTACCAAAATACAACATCTACACAGAAAGACAATTTCAACAAACATCGGTAGCGTTCACCGTGGGGTTGACGAGGGCACGGTAGAGATACCGATCCTCGTCGACTCGAATTCGCGATATCGGTCGGTAACAGAACATATAGAATGCCGCACAGTACGACTTACCGACAGCTGTCGATAACTAACACTTACCGATACCGACGGCTCTCGGAAGCGTGTACAGAATAGCGCTCCTGGCGACGTTGACGATATAATCGAAGAATTCCTGAGGGACACTGACAAGTTACCTTGTTTAGATGAAACAGAAATTAACGAAATTCTCCAACCACATCCGTCAACTTCAAAAATTACTATACATTCTAATGTGCAACTTAAACCACCTGATAATAAACGAGACGATCAAAGTGATTTAGAGACAGTACACACATCCTTAGAAGATCCAATTTTTAATATACCCATATCAGAACGATCTTTAAACACCTTCAAAAACCAAATTGTCGTCACCTCTGGCGATGTAGATAAAATCCAATCTCGCTATGAGAAAATTTTTGAAAATTCACGTCTACTTGTGACGATTTCGAATTATAACCCAACACCCCATTTTATTCAATTATTAAAAGAATATATTGATCCGAAACAAACTTACGCGATCCATTTTCGAAATCATCTTTTAGCAGAACGATTTACAGTCACGCTACAAGACCTTTTTAGAAATACTTCTTATAAAAAAAATTATGTCGTGTCCTAAAATCTTAGAGGACGTAGAAACCTTAAATGCACAAAAAGAAAAACTAGAATTATACCATACAACCAAAACATGCCATAGAGGCATTAAGGAAATGAAAAATGCTCTTTCTCTAAAATTCTATTGGCCAAAAATGGTAAATGACATAGAAAATTATGTTAATAACTGTGAAATATGTTTAAAGAATAAATACGACAGACACCCACCAGTCATAAAATTTAACTTAACACCAACCGCTTCGAAACCCTTTGAACATATCCACATAGATACTTTTAAAATATCAAATGAGAGCTATTTAACAATTATCGATTCATTCTCTCGATATGGTCAAGCCTATCCATTAAAAAATGTCACAGGAACTCTAGTAATCGAAAACATTTTTAATTTCATTACACACCACGGTTTACCATTAAAAGTTACCGTAGACTCAGGTACTGAGTTCAAAAATAAAGAAGTCGAAGACTTTTGTAAATTATATAAAATCGAATTACACTATACTACACCAAAAAACAGTAGTTCAAATTCTCCCGTAGAACGGTTTCATTCAACTTTAATTGAGCACTACAGATGTCTAAGAGAGGAAAATAAAAATTACTCACCAGAACAGCTGATTAAACGTGCTGTGTTAGGCTATAATAATTCCATTCACAGTGTAACTAAATACACACCGTTCGAGATTATAAAAGGTCATATAAATAGCCGAGACCCCTTTGACTTAAAAGATCATGTAATTATATCTAATTATGTCCAATCGCATAAAGAAAACGCGAAAGAATTATATAACAAAATTCAGCAGAAAAATGCGGAAACTAAAGAGAAAATAATTCAAAAAATTAACGAAAATCGATCAGAACCCCCGGACTTTGAAAATCAAGACATCGCCTATATTAATACTAAGGCTAGAAATAAAAACATGCCTAGATTTAAAAAGACCCAAATAACTAGTCAAAATAAAATAAAGTTATTTACTAAAAAAGGTGCTTATCATAAGAAAATTGCTAGAAAACCAAAAAGTAAACAAAAATCCTCTTTGCAGGTAAACAATGTACCGGACAATCCTGTTGTTGATCCCGTTACTCAAAGTACCTCCCACACTATCTAATTCCAATCATGACATACAAATAACTACTGTAAAAAAACCAATTTTACCCGTACAACTGGGTAATGCAAGATTAATTTATACGAAACATACGTTCCTACACTATATTGACTTATTACCTGTAATCCATCAATTAGAAAATATTGAAAAATCATATAAATCTATGAAAAATCATCTCGAAAAGGCCCAAGCCACAAATCCTATATCATACCAAGGACTTTCCGAAAATCTTCTTCTTCGTACTGAATACCTAATTCAAAATACTCAAAATAAATTAGGGAATCTTTACCTTCATATTCGTAACAAAAGAGCTTTGATTAATATTATTGGTAAAGTACAAAGATGGGCATTTGGAAACCTAGATTCAGATGATGGACAACGTTACGATCAGGCAATCAATAACTTACAACAAAATCAGAAAAATATTATCAAAGAAGTAAACTTGCAAATATCTTTATCAAAAAACTTAGTTAATAACTATAACAAAACCATAACCGCCCTTAACTCTAATCAACAAAAGTTAGAACAAGGTTTAAAGATATTTGAAGCCGCTGTAGATAATACAATCCACGATTTAACTAATTATATTTCTTATCAAGGAATTTTAGCACAAATAAATCTGGATTGCCAAAATCTTATAAATTTCATTGATAACTTAGAAGACGCCATAATGTTTGCAAAACTTAACGCTTTGCATGATGCAATAATATCAAGCTCTGATCTAGAAGAAATTATAAAATATTTAAGGACAATATACAATGAAAGCGAAATACCAACTTTTAAAAGTATCTTAAACTATTATCAATTTTTAGGGACTCAGGTTACTTTTTCAGGTACAAAATTAATTTTTGCTATTCATGTACCTATTTTAAAACCTCAAACATACATTTTCTACCATGTATATCCCGTTATCCAAAAATCGTACCTTATTGTCCCTAAGTTCCCTTACTTGGCACGTACAAATAAGGAAGTCCAGTTCGAAGAAAGTACTTGTCCTTCATTGGAAGAAACTGTCTACTGCAACGAAGTCTTCCACCCACCGGACAACTGTGTACTTCAACTTTTGAATGGTTCATCCCCTACCGATTGCGAGACCCTGCAAGTCCACATTGAAGAATCGCCTTGTGAACAAATCACCCAAGAAGAAGTTCTGATCCTACCACAGAAGAAGGAACGAATCTTCTCGCAGTGCAAAATCGACCAATATTTCGATATCGACCAACCAAGTCTAGTCAAGATCCCGAAAAGCTGCCAAATTCAAATGGGTCCTAAGAAGTTTGTCAACGATGTGAAAATTCAGTATGGAAAACCACTCGTCCTACCAGAACTTGTAATAGCGAATTTTACTGTTGCCAAAACCTTCAAAACCACAAATTACAGTGAAATCGACTTTGGAGAAATTTATCGACTGAAAGACATTGCCAATCAACTTTCGCCGATCCAAGAAGTGGATCAAGCTGCCCAATATTCTTCAGTCACGTTTGGTATCCTGTTAATTCTAGCATTGATTGCAATCATTGCAATTCTTGTGCTAAGAAGGAAACCCACCATTTGCAGAAGGCTAAAAGAAAACCCGAAAATTCCAGATGAAGAAAAACCTACCGAAAATACTAGGAGTATTTTCTCGTCTTAAGGAGGGAGGAGTTAAATGGTCAGCTTCCCACAGAACCTGCAGATTCAGCACGCTCCCAGGCGGACGATTCCCAGAAGCTATTGCAGAGTGTGCATCCGAACCGAACTTATAAATATATTTCGCGCATTTGAGGTCAATAATACTTTCGTTTTAGTTGGTTATATGTTTCCGTTATGCCGTTATGATTCTTCTGATGATATTCGGAGATAATATCTTTTTGTTGTTCTTGGTTTTCGATATCTGTTAAATAAATATTCGACATTTGAAGTTTTGCGGAAGAATTTAGATTTTCGGCAACATATTTTTCAAATCAGAATTGGGGATGTATAAAACAAAAAGTATGTCAGGTCTAATTATTTCCTTTAAGATTTTACTGAAATGATCTGGGAGTTTATCTCTTTCAATTCGAACAAGATGATTAACATCACTAATAATACTCAAAAATATTTTTCTCTGCCATTCATAGAGAGCTTAACATGTAAACTCACCAATAGTCCAAACTTTATAATTAACCGTGTGGATGCATAGTTTACGGGTAGTTAGGAAATGGGAAGGTACTTGCCTTCAGTGTCGTTGTTGGAATGTACTGTGGCATTCGAATCTATGTCGTTCTCTGTGGGTTGAGGTAGGTCGATGTTTTCGGCTATGACGTCGTTATATCGTTCGTTAAGGGCAAAGTCGGCAAGATCAAATTCGGCGAGGTTGGCTACAGTGTTATCAGCGTTGGGAGCTATTGAGTCGTTTTTTTCTAAGATATTTATGTCGATACGTGAAAGAGCCTCGGCAACTGCATTTTCCTTTCCTTTTTTATATTTTTTTTTCAAAATTGAATTCCTCCAATTTTAACTTCCAACGAATAAGCCGTGAATTAGGTTCCTTTATTTTGGATAACCAGACAAGGGGGTTGTGATCTGTTTCTAATCACAAATTTTTGGCCGTATAAATAGGGTCGGAAGTGTTTTGTAGATTCTATTATTGCCAAAAGCTCATTTTATATGGTCGAATAGTTTCGTTCGGCAGAATTTAAGGTTCTGGAATAATACGCAATGGGATGCTCGTTTTGAGAAAGTACACTGCCAAGGGCTATATTTGAGTTAATAATTGATTCGGAGGCTCCTGAGTCAATTAAAACGGAAATGTGCATTTCTGGTAAAAAGAAATAAGGCAATTCGATTTTTTGAGCTATATTGTTTAAGTTAATTGGTCGGTAGAGGCTAGTTCGTGAAAATTTTGATTTTCTGCATTAAAGTCCTCCTGATGGGGGCTAAGGAGAATATTTTCTTCTTGCACATTGGGCATGTCTTGATTATCATAATAATCGTCGCAATACTCTTCGTAGTTTTGGTCCTCTGAGTGTTCGTGGTTTGTTTGTAAGTTTGTTAGTTCTTGGGATGCAAAATTCCTAGGACCGCTAGGTTGAAAATGATTATAATAAGGCCTATTTTGGGCTAGTTGATTTATTCGAGAAGGTCCGGCGGACTGGACGGACATCGGGGTAGGTTTTGGCCAAAGTCTTTGATTAAGGTTCCTCTGGGGAGCAAACACATTTTTGGGCTTTCCAAAAACTTGTGCGTTCGTGGGAAAATGTTGTCTTACGGGTCTAGGTTGCACGGGAATTCGTTGAGAAGGAAAAGGTTGTTATACAGGGTGTGAAAACAGGAAAAGTTACAGTTTTTGGCATTTACAGGTCGCAATTTTGAAGATAGCGACTTGAAATTTGGCATAGAGGTAGAGGTTCACAAACCCTCGAAGCCTATTGATTTTGGGTACGATCGGTTAATATACAGGGTGTGAAAACAGGAAAAGTTACCTTTTTTTAGCATTTACTGGTTGCAATTTTGAAGATAGCGACCTGAAATTTGACATAGAGGTAGAGGTCCCGAAGCCTATTGATTTTGCAGGGTGTGAAAACAGTAAAAGTTACCGTTTCTTGGCATTTACAGGTTGCAATTTTGTAGATAGTGACTTGAAATTTGGCATAGAGGTAGAGGTCCACAAACCCTTGAAGCCTATTGATTTTGGTTACGATCGGTTAATATACAGGGTGTGAAAATAGGAAAAGTTACCCTTTGTTGGCATTTACAGGTCGCAATTTTAAAGATAACGACTTGAAATTTGGCATAGAGGTAGAAGTCCACAAACCCTAGAAGCCTATTGATTTTGGTTACGATGGGTTAGTTTGGGTTAGTTTGGGTTAGTTTCCTGTCTCCGAATGCGGAGTGGCTTGAGCAAGCCGCCAGGCGCGTCACCGGGTTGCGGATAGGTAAACGGCCAGGTGCCGCAAGGCTCCTGGTTAGTAGTGGCCATAATGGGAAGGCCGCGGCCTAAAAACCGCGCGTCCGGAACTAAAGCCACTGCCGCGGACAGGCTCCCCCACGGGCTCACATCTTGTGAGACGGACTTGGCAAGTCCGGGGTCGGACCCCGTAGCTGTCTCTGTGCTGTTTCAACTTGTCTGGGCACAGAGTCCACCTCATCTTTCACCACTCTCTTTCCTATCTAGACCTCTCTTGGTCGACTCTTGCTTCTTCCGGCCCCGACGCTATTAGGCAACGAGGGCTCTCTCTCTCTCTGGGCGAATCAAGACCTTGTCGTTGGTGAGAGAGCTCAGTAACCTCAATCCAGGGAGCTATGCCGGCGGTAGCATCGCTACTGGTAGGGCCACCCATGCCGGAAAGGTCTCAACGGATTGAGGCCAAGCCAAGAAGATTCCCACGCAGCGTCTGACCCGGAGCGGGCGGCTGCAAACGGGCGGATCAAGCCCGAAGCCGTAGAGAAGGCAGTTGGTCTAGGGCGGAACACCCGAATAAATGAACATCCTGAGCAAAATGGATTTTAAAGAGAAGGAATTGGTACACCAGGCGGGTAGCACAAAGAGTGCGGAATCCCGCCCTGACGCTAAGTCAGGCTGCCCTACGGATTCTGGGGAGGGCAAAAATCCGTTTAAATTCAGTACTCCAGCAAGGACAAAAAGGCTGTCCACCACAACTTCGCCACCAATGACAACTGGAGTGGCATATGCAGGCTCGCCGGCACCAAACGTAGCGGTTTTGGATCTGACCTGGAGAGAAGACATAAGCCAATGCGAGAAAACAAGCAGACAAACCTCGGCAAACATTCAGAAAGAAGTGACACCGGGAATGGCAAGGAAACACGAAACCCCTCAACTGACACCGGGACAAAAACAGGCGCTGGGAAAGAACATAGAACAAAACACAAAACGTGAAATAAAAGACATATTCAGCAAGCTAAAAAAACAAGTTGAAGTACTGAACCGGCAAATAGTAAAGACATGGTTTGAACAACACAAATACGAAACGGACTTGAAGATGACATTAGATGCGGACACGCAGACGGGAGACCTCCAGACAGCCGTAACAAAATCCACCACCGAAAATAGCACACAGACGGAGAGACTGGAAAGTACACTGCCACCGAACAATAAAACAAAGGAAGTGTCAACACAAACCACTAGTCCTGATACCCTAGAAGAGCTGGCACCACGCAACAGATATGAAGATCTGGAGGACATCCTCTCAAGAGAGTGGGCGGAGACGGTATTCAAAAACACAGAACTAAAAGTAGGCAACCCGCTGAACACAAAGCGCACAGTTACTAAGGTAGTCATTGTCGAACCGGAGGACCAATATATGGAAAAATCAATCCAGGCACAATATCGAAACAGATACCCCGATCTAGACGAAATTACAGAAGACTACGACATGCTAGTAATGTCGAGTAAGATAGCGTCTCAGAAGGACAGACAAAGCCAAAAAGTGATAAAGATAAGTAATGCAAGTAAGGACAAGAAAGCATTGTTTGAACAAGTCAGGAAGGTAAAGGAAGATACAGCATCGGATGACTTTGTGGCGTTTCATCGCATAAACTGGATTTCCTTGAGCGAATTCAGGAAAATGCTAGAAGTAGCTTTTCACGAATCAGCGACACAGGTGCTTCTTTACACTGATAAGCAACCTACCTCAAACCGCTCAGTAATAAGACAAACGTACGCAATAGTAGTTGAAGACAAGACACGGAAATACGAAGAAATAGTGAAAGACTTAAGAACTACCTTTGCCAACACGGTCGAGAATGAGGAAATTAAATCTGTGAAGCAAACCAGGGATGGACGAGTAATCATATCCACAGTAAATGATGGGGAGGCACTACAGCGCATAGAAGATATGATAAGGACCAAAAACCCGAAGGAAACAACGAGTATTCACTCCCTAGGAACAAGGAAACCATGGGAGGCTGCATTTATTAGACATATGGACATCGCAACAACTAAAGAGGAAGTCCGCGCTACCATAGCGGCTGCCACAGGTGGGGTGCTCACGGACAAAACACACAAATTGGGAGAATTGAGACCCACCGCAAATGGGGGGACGCTGAACGCAACTATGCTGGCTGAAAAAAACCTAGCGCTAAAACTCTTACAGATGAAACAAGTAAGAATTGGAATGTCACTTTGTCGCATCGAAAGAAGGTTGGAGGTGACGAAATGTCGTAGATGTTGGCAGTTTGACCACCGTACAGAAGAGTGTAAAGGACCAGACAGAAGCCAACTGTGCCACAACTGTGGGGAGGAAGGCCATCGTCGTAACGAGTGTAAAAATAACTCCAAATGTCTGATGTGCGGAGGAGAGCAACATAAATCCGGAACTGCAAAATGCGGCTCTTTCAGAAGGGCGCTCAGTGTGCTGAGGAAAACACAAACATAAATGTCTTTAAAAATATTACAGATCAATGCCAATCGCAGCGTGCACGATGTGGCAGACCTATATGCGGCAAAGGAAAGGTGTGATGTAATAACAATAAGCGAACCAAACCGGAAAAAGTGCACCGCAAACCGGAACTGTTACGCGAATGAAACCAAAGATGTAATGTTAGTCAATGTAAATTCTAGTCTGAATCCTGTGATAGAATACTATAGTGGTGGTTGCTATGTAAATGTCCTATATACAAATATATCTGTTTACTGTGTGTACATCAGTCCAAATTGTCACTTCAACGACTTCTGCAAACATATCGAAGAGCTAGATCGTGCAATAAAGTTGCGGAGTAAGCCTAATCAACAAACGATTGTGGTTGGTGACTTCAACCCTAAACACCCGATATGGGGAGGAAATGTTGTGGACAAACGGGGACTGGAGGTCGTTGAATTAATGTCTGGAAATGGATTAGTGTGCTTAAACGATGGGAAGCTGCCCACTTACGAGGCGCATAACGGGTCTTCTTACATCGACATCACAATGGTGTCAGAGAGTTTACTCAGAAAATCTCCCAAGTGGGAGGCGCTGGAAGATCCACACGTCACGGGTCATCGATTTATAGTCACAGAGTTACCGCAAAATCGGAATAAGAAGAATGTGAGGAAGAAATATGGACCGTCTAACCTAATAAAACTCAAGGAAAATTTCAATAGCCTGATCAAGGACAAAACTATAAGCTGCCCAAGGAAACTCATGACCTACGTTATAATGGCCTACAAAGAAAGCACTCCAATCGTAACGTGCGACGAGAACTACAAATTACCGTATTGGTGGACTGAAGAAACACAGAACAAAATCAGTGAAGTACGTAAGAAAAGACGGCTCTTCCAACGCGCGACGCAGAACGAAAATGTCAGACAGGAGAGGGAAAAAGCATATCGCGAAGCAAAGGGGGACCTAAGAAAGCTAATAGAAAGGAATAAGCGAGACAGGTGGAATGACCTTTGTAGAGAACTTGATAAGGATGTTTATGGGGATGCCTACCGTATTGTACGGGGAAGAATGAAGGAAAACCCCCCAAGAACCGTAATATCTGAGGACCGTAAAAATCGATACTTCGAAAGTCTGTTCATTTGCACGCCTAACCCAACACTGGAAGAAGGCAATGAAGCAATTGACCCAGAATATCCCACAGGGTATCGTGCGTTCACGGCGGAGAACATCAACACAGTATGCGGGAAGATAAAGACGAATAAGTGCCCAGGCCCAACCGTGTTAGGTCATTTTGGTTGAACATACAGACTGCGGAATGGAAAAAGGCATACAAGCCTGGTACCGTAATAGATATCCAGAAGTTGTTGAAATAGCTGAGGATTTCGCGGTAATGGAGCAAACAACAAGAATAAGAAGACAAAACAGAACCCACGATAGGACAAAAAATAATTAAAATATTTCAAGGCCCAACCGAGGAACACCTGTAGAATATGCTAGAGAAGTTAAAAGTAGAAACGCAAAACGACGAATGGGTAGCGCTTCACAACGTAAGCCGCACAAGTCCCGAAAACCTGAGGAAAAGGTAGAATGCATATTCCATTCAACCAATACATGCCTAACAATACAGGGCTTTCATTTCAAAACTAGCCAGCCGAAATAACTTTGAAAATATGTTTAAAAGAAAAAAACCAAAAAACATGTTAATTTATATTTACGGGGGGACACATTTTACAAGTATCTGTCACCCTGCAGTTTCGACCCCTAAGCGGGGGCGAATATCACTTCGAAAAGTTTAAATGGAAAGGGGTATCATGTATCTTTTTTCCAATCTTTTGACACATTATTTTTTAAAATCGGATTATTTTTTAGAGAGTAATGCCGTTTTAAACTTTCAAATTCAATTTATTCACATTATTAATATTTTTAGCGTGAGAATTACCTCGTACTTAAATTAGATGTTGAAAATGTCCGCCATTGTTGGTAAGACAATGGTAAAGTCTCAGCTCGAATTGCTCCCTCAAATTTTGAAACGTCTCTGGTGTAATCCGCTCACACTCCTCCACTATTGTACGTCTAAGTTCAGGAATATCGCGAGGTTCAGTTTTATACACCACACTTTTTAGATGTCCCCACAAAAAAAAATCAAGGGGTGTTAGGTCGGGTGATCTCGCTGGCCATTCTATAGCGCCCCTTCTTCCGATCCATTTATCTGGAAATGTCTCATTAAGCCAATTTCGTACAGGCAAGGCATAATGTGGAGGTGCTCCGTCCTGTTGAAAAAAAGGTTTTCTTCGTCTAGCAACAAATTTCCATCTTGATCTATTTGATTTTCTAAAGATTCAGTTATAAGGGGATTTATCACATTTTCTAAAAAGTCCAAATACAATTCCCCAGTTAAATTTTCTTCCATGAATATAGGACTAATAATTTTATTTCCAAGAATTCCGGCCCATAGATTGATTTTCTGAGGATATTGACTGTGCTCTTCCGGGAAAATATGTGGATTCATATTGTCCCAGTATCTACAATTATGTTTATTGACGAATCCATTTAAAAAGAATCTTGCCTCGTCAGTAAAACAAATATTTTTAATAAAATTATGGTCTTCATTTGCCCTTTCAGTCACTATTTCGCAGAATTCCATCCTTCTGTCATAATCATCCTCAGCAAGCTGTTGTAAAAGGTGTATTTTGTAGGGAAATAATTTATTTAGCCTTAACGTTTTATGCACAGAGCCGACGGAAATATTTGTTAACCTGGAGACTTTTGGTATTGATGTTTGAGGATCCATGGCAAAATTACCTAAAATCTCAATTTGTGCAGCTTCAGTTAAAACTCTACGATTCTTGACAATTTTATTGCCCACACTTCCAGTTTCTTGAAATGTATTAACCAAATCCAACACATACTGATGGCCAAGATTTTTATCGGGATGTCTCTCATTAAAAACACGAGCAGTTCTGCGTGCACAGCGTTGTTCTTTCCCATAAATAAAGATTATTTCAATTCTTTCTTGTAAACAATAAACCATTGTCGAAAATTGTTGGTCAGTACACAACGAAACTAATACTAATAATAAATTCTTTAAATTTACAGACACAAATAATCTTTGGCAAAATACATTTAAGGTTTTTTCTGACTTGTTTATCTCGGTATTTACTACTCATGCATTTTTTGAAATTACAACTCACCATTTTTAATTTTTTACGGTTCTAGATGATAAGCCGGTGAAAAGTAATCCGATTTTAAAAAATAATGTGTCAAAAGATTGGAAAAAAAGAGACCTTTAAAAAAAGCTATCACGTGATACCCCTTTCCATTTAAACTTTTAGAAGTGATGACACGGTAGAGATGTTCTAATAATTGGTGATTTCAACGCTAAAGCACACGAACGGGGATCGCCGATCAACGACCCACGAGGACAAGTATTATTAGAAGCCAGCTCAAGACTAGGACTAATAGTTCACAACACGGGAGATAAACCGACATTTATAAATAAAAATGGCAGCTCATTCATAGACATCACTTTTACTACATCTAAACTAGTAAGGAAACTACTGGAAGAAATAAAGCAGGCTGGGGAGAAACTGAAAGGCGGGAAAGCGCCGGGACCAGATGGCTTACCTCCAGAGATAGTGAAGGAAGTAGCGAAACTAGCTCCACAACACCTGGGGTTAGTCCTAAATGCACTACTTGAAGAGCAAAAATCCCCGAAGATCTGGAAAATAGCAAAATTAACCCTAATCCACAAAGCGGGGAAGTCCTACGATTCACCAAACGGCTATCGGCCATTATGCCTTATTGACGCTATATCTAAACCTTTCGAACACCTAATTAGACGAAGACTGGAAGGTGAATTGTTCGACAAAGAATGCATCTCAAACAAACAATTTGGCTTTAGGAAAGGAAAGTCAACAATAGATGCAGTTAAAAGAGTAGTGGACCTAGCATCTAACACACATTTCCGAGGCCCTGGGGAGAGATGTGTATATTGGTGACCCTAGATGTTAAAAATGCCTTTAATACAGCATCGTGGGCTATAATTCTACAGAGACTGATACACATGGGAATATCTCGCTACATTATAAACCTTATCAGAGACTATTTCAGTGAAAGATCTATCAAGGTGGAGGGAAATGACTTTGAAATGACAGCTGGAATACCACAGGGCTCTGTCCTTGGACCCACGCTCTGGAACATTCTATATGAACCGATACTGAAGCTAGACTACCCCGAGGGAGTAGAAGCTATAGGCTACGCCGACGACCTGGCAATCGTCACCCAAGCAAGAGACAGGGCACAGCTCAAGGATAAGACAAATCAAGCACTAGGGATGATTAAAGCCTGGATGGAGACCAACAAACTCGCGCTGGCGACAGAAAAAACAGAGTGTGTAATACTGAGCGGTAAAAGGGATCGACGCGATATCAATTTCAACATAGGAGGTCTGCTAATCGTCCCAACGAAATCACTAAAATACTTGGGAATCGAAATCGGAGAAAACATGGGTTTTGGCAATCATATAAAAACAATTGCACACAAGACAGGCCAAAAAGCATCCGCCATAGCTCGCTTAATGCCCAACACAAAAGGACCAAGCACCGTCAAAAGAAAAATACTGTATGGAGTAATGCAATCAACAATGCTTTACGGTGCTCCTATATGGCACAGAGTCATGAGTATTAATAAATACAAAAACATGTTAGAAAGCGCACAAAGAAAAGGCCTCCTACGTGTTGCATGCGCATACCGGACAATATCTACGTTAGCTTTGCAGGTAATAACTGGAATCGCCCCATACATATTACAGTGGAAGAAAGACGATATTTAAACGCAGCAGAAGAACACCCCTTGCTGAAGACAACAAGGGAAAGGGCAAGAAAATTAACTCTCGATGAATGGCAAAAAGGCTGGGCAGAAAACACCGAAAAGGCCCAATGGACTAAAAGGCTGATACCCAATATTGAGCTATGGATCAAATGCCTGCACCGCAAAGCGAGCTACTTTTTAACCCAGGCGCTATCGGGACACGGATGTTTCAAGACATACACAAAAAGACTTTCAAAAACGGACGACACGCCCGAACACACAATTTTCCAATGCCATAGATGGGACGCAGTGAGGATACGTACGGAAACCAGATTGGAAAGGAGACTCACACTAGATAATCTAATACAGACGATGATCGAAAGCAAGAACAACTGGACGATAGCAGAGGAGATGATCTACCAAATACTATCAAGGAAAGAGGAAGACGAAAGAACAGCTAGGCAAAACGCATAATACGGCATTAGGCAATGCACATCGGCAAACGACAGAGAGAGACAAGCCAATCCTTCTGAAGAAAACCTGCATAAGGTGTTACCAGTAGGATGGGAGGAGAGGGGGAAGTTTTTAGTCGGTAGGCGTATCCCTTGAGGGAACGAATCCGACACAAACCCAGTCGCTAGAACATCAGACTGGGAAAGTCTTTCGAAGATTTTTTACCCCCAGAAAAAAAAAAAGTTTGGGTTAGTTTGTGTTAGTTTGGGTTAGTTTGGGTTAGTTTCCTGGCACCGCAGCCATCTTCTGCGGGGGTTGAGCTCCTGCCAGGCGCGTCCCCGGGTGGCGGATAGGGGAAGGCCACGACTCTTACGGGTCGTGGCCCGTGGATGCTATAGGGGGGGATGAGGGAGCTAAAACCCCCAACACTCCCCTCCAAAGCCTCCACCGCGGACCAGCTCACTCTCTTTTCTTCGACTATCCTATGTGCACACTTTGCTTCAACTTGTCTTGGGTGTGGACAATCTCTCTCACTCTGCTCTTTCGGTCTCACTTGACCAACTCTTGTTTTTTCAAGCCCCCCCGCTATTAGGGCATCCGAGGGCGGGGGGTCTCTTCACAAAATTTTTCCTACGAGAAGGACACTCCAAACCAAAAGAAACTAAGCATGAAAAATGGAAAATAAAACGAAAAATATACCCCAGGCGGGTACCGGCCAAGCCGGGGAATCCCGCCCCTCGCAAGAGGGCTGCCCCACGGATTCTGGGGGGGGGGGGGCAATGATCCATTCGCACCGGGACAGGCAATAAACCCTTTTGAACGGCGGAGTTCGATTGCAAGAACGCCGCCAAGGGACGGATTGACATTAGTAACCAACATAGAAATAACAGAGGATATTTACCAAAGAAGCTTATCGGCAGGCGCTATGACAGATCCCACAATAAAGGACACGACGGACATAGAAAGGGAAGCAAACGAGAACCAAAGAAGGGCTAAAAGGAAGATAGCGGACACCTCCATGGAAGGGGATGACACGCCGGCAAAATCCACCTACAAAAAGAGGGAAAGAACAGAGCATGTCGCTCTGAAGGAAGCTCTGGAAAGGATAACCAAATTAGGCATCGAGCTGGAAGGGAACATAGAGCAGAACACCAAACGAGCCATTAAGGACATATGTATAAAGCTGAAAAGGCAAATAAAAGTAATAAACGGCACACAAACAAAAGCCATGCTGGAACAGTTGCGATTAGAGAAAACAGAAATACCGACCGCGGACACAGAAACGCAAACGAGCCCCATTGAAGAGGATGCACACAAGCCAGAGAGAGGCACAAGCGAAAAAATAAAAAAGAGAAATGCGACTGCACAAACCGACCACACCGGGGCACTGGAGCAGGAACCAAGCGTACAGGAAGTTCGAAATAACCGGCAAACTACCCTATGCAAATCCAGGAGAGTAGAACCGCCGTGGAATCAGGAAAACGCCATGTGCCTCACAATAGAAGGCATCGACACTCTTGAAAAGTGGCGCGATGTGGAGACAATGGAGTGGGATAAAAAACTGTTTACGAACACTGAAATCAAGATGGGAAACCCACTGACGACCAAAGCATCAACGGTTAAAGTGGTGTTTGTCGAGCAATCAGACCCCGCGATGGAAAAAAGTATCCAGGCCTTATACAGAAGCAGATATCCCGAACTAGTAGAGACGGAGGAAGAGTTCGCCGTCCTAGAACAGTATACTAAATGGAAAACCAATAGCGACAC
The DNA here is from genome assembly GCA_016904865.1 of Pissodes strobi. Lineage (NCBI taxonomy): Eukaryota > Metazoa > Arthropoda > Insecta > Coleoptera > Curculionidae > Pissodes > Pissodes strobi. The sequence goes on from JAEQML010051025.1 coordinate 24,244, forward strand.
TACAGCAAACCAGAAAATCGTAAAGATAAAAATAAATAACATGGACGAAGACCTATGGGATAAGCTGGTTAAACTAAAGGAAGAAACGAGGCAAGACGAATGGATTGCCATCCACCACGTCGAACGCCTGAGCCTGTAGAAACTGAGAAAGCTAATCGAAGGAGTGTTCCATAACACAGAAACACAAGTAATCATCTACACAAATAGGCAAAGACAAAACTCATATATTAATCCCCAGCAAAATAATAGATACCGAGAGAGACCTCCCGCACTACTAGTAGGACAAGTAGGGAAAACCTACGCAGATATGGTGAAAGCAATAAAAGAAAGAGTCAAAAACACCAACGAGAGGCAGGCTATCAAAACGATACGAATGATCAAAGATAACAGAGTTCTGATTATAACGGAAAAGGATGACAACGCCATACGGAACCTGAAAAAGGCTATTGAAGAAGTCTCCGATGACATAAAAGTACACACAAGTGGGGGCAACACTGAAACTGTTCATGATACAAAGAATACAAGATATGCTAAATCGCCGTTCCAAATTCGTCCAGTCGGCGCATGATGTCAGGCGGTTCGCAGATTTGAATTTAACCTAATGGAGTATATGGGAATATATGGCTTATTTTCCATTTTCTAGCTATTACGTTAGACAAGATCTTTTAATATGAAATTATATTAACGAATCGGCTATGGTAAGATGTGATATACATGTTTTTATATACGAAATAATTTTTGTACAGCCTCTGAAGACGAAATTAAGTTATGCATTGAGTCATTTAAGAAAGGATAAATACATTTCATGAGAAGTTAATAGCTTAGTGGCAGATAAATTATTATAATTTAATAATAACACTTTATTATGAAATAACATTAATAATGTTAGGGTTTGGAACCTTTACCACAATGATACTTACACAAAACTAGTAAGATTACCACAATACCCAATATAAATTTTTTGAGCTCGAGATGCGTTTTGCTAAAAGTGTTTTTGGTATTGTGATGATAATTTAGTTTGCTGTATGAAGTAAAATAAGGATATCTAATTTTGTATCTTTTACATTGGGGATAAATAAATTACATATAAAGTTTATTATCGATGTATAAAAATGGGTAGATTAAAAATACTTATAGGTTTAATAATAATTTTATTTATTTATTTATTACATATACCAGTCAGGATCGAAAACACAACGAAATAACTATGGACGCATCTCTATAATCAGTGTATTTTCTAAAACCATGGAAACAGTAATAAAAAAACGAATTATTATACCATTCATCGAAAGATTTATCTCATGATTTATATCAATATGGATTTCTTAAAAATAGCAGCACTCTGAGTGCAACAGCAGATCTTATCCATATTTCAACCAACTTAGATAACAGTAAAATCATAATAGCAATTTTTGTTGACCTGCCAAAGGCATTTGATGTGGTAAATCATACTATTTTATTAAATAAATTGGAAAGAATGGGGTTTAGAGGATGTGTGCTTTCCTTGATTGGGTCTTACTTATTAAACAGAAAGCAATATGTATATGTAAAACCAGCGTAATTCTAACTTATAACTGTGGTGTAGTCCAGGGATCCGTTTTAGCACCTTTAACTGTACTCATTTTATGTTCTTTGTCTGCGAGTATCTGGGTTGGGTGCCGAATACTATACATTTGCTGACGACACTGTTCTATTGTATTCGGACCTTTCTGACAATCTGGCTAATCGAGTAAATAATCACCTAGCTAAATATAGCCAATGGTTACTACAAAATAACCTTAAGATTAATTTGACTAAAACAAAATACACAGTATTTGAACAAAAAAAAATAATAATAAAGCCAGTTAACATATCCTTAAGATAGATAGATAGATAGTAATATTACGCAGAGTGCTTTTACACGTCATATGTAAGTTCAAGGTAAAACAGTTTCAAACAATTGCCTATAACATTAAAAAACAAAAAGGTGTGTCCAAACACATACATAATACACAAACGTAGTTATTAAAATAAAATTAAAATATAACATAGGCACATTGCTACATCAAACAGTAATTTCATCAAATGATAAAACACAAACTTTTTGTAGTTCGGTTAGATCAGTTCGTTTAAGAATCATAAACACCTGCAAAGAAATTCACCGATAAACATACTCGATCGATTAATTCTTAGAGACAATTATTTTGATTTTATTCTATTACCTGTTTCAAAATGCCAGGTTCCAGTTTTATTTTTTTGGCCCATCCTCTAAGAGTTGACACACAAGGTAATGGATAGCCTTTTTTCAACAAAAGCCTATAGGCTCGAGCGCCTGCAGAGTGAATGACAATTGCCTATAAATAAATATTAATTTACTTTCAATAATCTGACACAAACAATCATAGGTTTATAAAAAGAATGTTGCTTCAAATTAAAACCAATTTGAAAAAGTAAAACCCGACTACCCAAATTGGAAGTAAATATATAAATAAACAAACAAACATCGGACTCAAACACATTATCCTCCTTCTTGCATAATCTGATAAAAAGAAGCAAAGTATTTAAATTAATTTGTCTACTAACCTTAGAAACATCTTCGACCCTCCAGGTTGCCCTTTTCTTTGGATATTTTAACTTATTTATTTGGGATAGCGAGAAAATTTTTCTAAATATACTATTTTCATTTTTCAGTTCGGCATTTTCATTTTTCAGTTTACTGATATTGTCATCCCTCTCATCAATATCAGTGTTTGTACTAAAATTATAATAAATTAGTATAGTATAGCACAGGCATAGTACCTACAGCAGACAGCATATAAATAGAACAAGTATATTAATTGTTTAGTACATGCATACTTTCACAATTTCAGCCCAACTATAACAATACATAACTACATACCCAATATCTTTTTTAAGCTCGATATTGTTATCTGTTACATCAACAATTATGTTAGTAGCGTCCCCGACGTTATTTTTACATACTAATAAAATAAAACACCTATTTCCGTTATAAAATTACACAAATATTTCAGTTACCTAGCCTGCAGAATACTATTCACAAATTTGGTACGATTTCTTTTATTTGAACGATCATCCCTGCTTTTAGCCAAACTGTTGTCGAATTTTTTATTGGGTAGATTCAAATTAGGTAGTGCATCTGGTTTGAGAAGCCGACGATTTCTAGCTGAATATCCCAAAAGCTCAAATTTCAGGTTTCTCTCGTAACAGTCCTTATCAAAATGTTTTGAACATATACGCCCATTTTTCACATTAACCTTGTCTTCCCGTTTGCAAGCATTGACCCATTCCTTGCTAAGATTTTCATCGTTGGGAACACGAAAAAACATTAAATCACCGGTAAAGTTTTTAGACTGATAATCTGTGTGGCACCCAGCTACTGCACAACACATTTTGAAAGTTAATTTGATAAAAAATCCAAAAAAACCCGAGCATAAACTCACAACACAACACAAAACAAATGGCGTTTAGGTTATGCTGCTGCTTTACGTGTGGGCTTCGCTGGACGGCAATCACCCAATCGTTTAGGTTATGTGCCCGCGAAAAATCTAACCGCATGACGCGCGCCGTGAATCTTGGCTCCGCCCAACGTGCGCAATATCATATCTTGTTTTCTTTGTATCATGGAAACTGTTCATATAAGAGGTTTGGACGTAACGGCAACTAAACAAGAGGTAATCTCAGAACTAGAAGAACTACTGGGGAAAAATGAGGATAAAGTCCTCAAAGTAAGTGAGCTGAGGCCAAATGCTGGAAACACACAAGCGGTTACAGTAGTACTGGACAAAAATAGAGCAGAGACTCTACTGAACCTTTCACAGATCCGTGTAGGTCTAAGGCGATGCCGCATAGAAAAAAGGCTAGCTGTACCGAGATGTAGCAGATGTTGGGCATATGACCACGCCACCTACCAATGCAAGGGACCAGACAGGAAAAACTGCTGTTATAAGTGTGGTTTGGAGGGACACTCCTCAAGGAACTACGAAGAGACAGAGATAAACTGTCCATTATGCCAAACAACTGGGCACAAAGTAGGCACAAGGGGATGCCCGGCCTTCCGCCGAGCTCTGTCAATAGCCCGTAAACAAACAAATACCATTACAAAAATGAGGACGCAGAGGCTAGAAAGGAGGCCCTCCCAAGAATCAAACAATGAAGATATTGCAGATTAACGCAGACCGCTCTATAAGAGCACATGATGCCGCCTTCTTGACCGCTCACGAAGAGGGTGCCGACATTATAGTGGCTAGCGAACCAAATTTAATAACCATCAAAAAAGCTGGATGGATCACGGATTCCATTGGAAATGTTGCAATGTATATAAGAAGCAAAAAAATCAAAGCGCGACGTACGATACAAAGTCCTGGGGTTGTTGGTATCCAATTAAAAGAGTTTAACATTTTTGGCTGCTATGTTTCTCCGAACATAGGAATAAATGACTACAGTACTTTCATAGATGACGCTACAGATATTATCAGAACCTACGGGGGAGAATGCTTAGTCTTAGGAGACTTTAACGCCAAAAACGCGGAATGGGGCTCTCCCACTTCGGATACACGTGGACAGATACTACTGGAGGCAGCGGCAGGATTAGGTCTAGTTGTACAAAATACTGGAGGAAAACCAACATTCGTCAGGCGTAACCAAAAATCCTGGATCGATATAACGCTCGCCACGGAACAGCTGGCAAAACAAATAAGAGAATGGAAAATCTTAGACAATGAACCCATGACGCCTCACAGGCACATAATCTTTGAAATTGGAGACGAGGCTAAGCCGGTACAACAGATCAGAAACAAAATAAGCCTTAGCGCTCGGCTTCCCGAAATTGTAGCGGAGCAGACTGAGCAGATCCAGAATATACCTCAAAATCCAAGGGAACTACAGGACATGACAAAACAAATATATAACAGTGCGAAGGAGGTGTCGTACAGACTCGGCACACAGAGTGCCCCGTACTGGTGGAACAACGAGATTAGGGAGATAAGGGATGGATGCATAGCAGCTAGAAGAATGTACTACAGATACCTTGAAAGGAATACAACGGAAGAAGAACGAGAATCTGCCTACGAAGAGTACAAGGCAAAGAAAAGAGAACTAAAAAAAGCAATATAGATCGAGAAAAGAAAGCAATGGAGAACGCTGTGCGACGAGCTCGAAAACAACGTATGGGGCCAGGGGTATAGAATCGCTGCTAAAGCTTTGAAAATAGATATACCATTTGCACTCACTGATGACAAAAAGGAAGAAGTTATATGCATTCTGTTTCCCGAAAGAAACGAGACCCTGATAAACAGAAGGCCATCGGAACCGCCTACGCCGGCAACAACCCAAGATATACAGGAGGCATGCCTCAAACTGAAGTCAGGAAAGGCCCCAGGGCCCGATGGCATTCCTGCCGAAGTCATAAAGGAGTTATCCAAAGTCTCACCAAATACAATACTGGGAGTAGTAAATAGCTTACTGATACAACAATCCGTTCCGGCAGAATGGAAAGTAGCAAAACTTGTACTCATCCACAAAGAAGGAAAGCCGCTGGATGCCCCAAATGCTTTTAGACCCTTATGCCTAATAAACACACTAGCAAAGATGTACGAGCATATTATCAAGGAGCGACTAGAAAAGGAGATTTGTGAGGTTAACCCAACCTCGCCAAACCAATATGGATTCCAGAAGGGTAAGTCGACTATTCAAGCTATAAAGAAGGTCATGGATATAGCTTATACTAGTGCTGGCAACCGAAGACGGTTTTTCGGATAGTCGGTTAACCGGTTTCGGATTATCCGCGGTTTTTCAAAAAACCGAAACCGGTTAACCGGATACTCGGTTAACCGATTACCCGATTTCTCGTTTAACCGATTAATCGATTAACCGAATAACCGGTTTCTCGGTTATCTAGTTACATGGCACTGGGCCATCGGGTTCTCAAGTAATGGTAAAAAAGATAGAAAGTAAAGTAAAAACTGGGTATTTGGAATCGTAACATACCACATACCTAATGGACGGTGATTATATTTGGAAATGCTTTTAGAGGGCGATTGAAAAATAATATAATAGAATACCTTTTTATTTATTTAAGTTTTAAAAAATTGTAATATTTTTTCTGCTCAGAATCTATATCGATTGTAATTTGTAATAAATAATATTTTTAATTTAATTATTACCTCGGGGTTTATTTCAAAAACGACCAAAAACTGGAATAAATTTGGTTCACTAGAATTTAATGATTGTGCCCTAATCGGCAGGGAAACTGAACTAATGGAAATATGATTAAGAACAAATTATAAATTATGATGATGTCTGTGTATTAACCGATTAACCGGTTATCCGATTTACCGGCTATCCGATTAACCGGTTAACCGGTTATCCGGATACCCGGTTTTCACTATTATTCGAATACCCGGTTTTATCCGAAACCGGTTTTTAAGAAAACCGAATATCCGGTTTCAACTTTTCACGGTTTTTGCCAGCACTAGCTTATACAACAAGATTTCGTGGTATAGGCGAGAGATGGTGCGCTCTCATAACTATAGATATAAAAAATGCATTCAACACTGCATCCTGGGAAATTATCCTACGTGAATTAGAGAGCAGGGAAATATCTCCGTATCTTCTTAATATAATAAGAGACTATTTTGAAAACAGAAGACTAATATATGATAGCAAGAATAGAGTGGTTACGGGAGGTATCCCGCAGGGGTCGGTGCTTGGGCCGACCCTGTGGAATATATTTTACGACCCTGTACTCAGACTAAACTACGGAGAAGGGGTAGAGGCAATTGGTTTTGCCGACGATCTGGCACTGGTGATAAATGCGAAGGATAAGGCGCAACTGATGCGTAGGGGGAATGGGGCACTCCGTAAAATACAGACGTGGACGGAACACAACAAACTAGAAGTGGCGCCAGAGAAGACCGAAGCGGTGATTCTTAATGGAAAAAGGGACCGAAGAGACATCGTATTTAATATGAACGGCATTCAGATTCAGCATGGAAAGTCAGTAAACTACTTGGGCGTCACCATAGGGCAAAATAATTATTTTGGCCCACATGTAATAAAAGCAACAAACAAAGCGGCAAACAAACTAGCAGCACTAACGAGGATCATGCCAAATATAGGGGGTCCAGACTATGAAAAAAGACTGATGCTTTATGCAGTGATGCAGTCAACGCTACTATATGGCTCAACGATTTGGGGCGACATCATTGGCATAAACAAATACAAGAAGATGCTTGAAAGCATTCAGAGGAAAACACTTCTTCGAGTAGGTAGAGCCTACAGAACAATCTCATCAGAGGCAATCCAGGTAATCACAGCAATACCTCCCATGGATCTAATAATAAACGAGCGACTGCAGATAGAATCAATGGAAAACCCACAAACCCAGCAAACACGTGAGAATGCAAGAGAGATTACTCTAGAAAAATGGCAGCAAACCTGGAACGAAATTGAAGACAAAGCACAATGGAAAAAACGACTAATACCGAACATAAGGACCTGGGTAAAATGCCAGCATAGAACCACAGACTATTTCATGACTCAGGCGCTTTCTGGACATGGCTCTTTCAGAACATATACCAAAAGACTGAACAAAACAAATGATAATTGCACATATTGCGGAGATACGGACACACCAGAACACACCCTCTTTGCTTGCCCGAGATGGCAATCATAGAATACTGCTGGCAAAGCTTGAGTGCTATGAGTTCCGCGCTACTGCCTTGGCCTGGCTTGCATCCTACTTGGATGGTCGTACTCAGTCGGTTGTGTCGGGTGAAGAGTGGTCATCAGCATTGAGGGTGGAGTCAGGAGTCCCCCAGGGGTCGGTTCTTGGACCCTTATTGTTCCTGATTTATATCAATGACTTGACTTGCGTCGAAATTGGTGGAAGTTTCACAATGTTCGCCGACGATACCGCGGTATCATGGCATGGGCATGATGTTGGGGGACTTGGCTCATGTATCTCAGCTGACCTAAAAAATATTAAGGATTGGTGTGATGCAAATCGCCTTGTGTCCAATGCTGATAAGACAAATGTTCTTGCATTTGGTTGTGATCTGGAGGATGTCTATCTTGAAGGTTGTACTGTTCAGACTTCTGGAATGTCTAAGTTTCTGGGACTTAGGGTTGATAAACAGCTTCGTTTTGAGGAGCATATCTTGGGGTTGGGTAAGGCGTTGTCTTCTGGATGCTTTGCGGTAAGAGTGGTGAGACAAGAACTGGGTCAACAGATGGCTAGAATGGTGTATTTTTCATTATTTGAGGCACATCTCCGGTATGGTATTCCCTTTTGGGGAGCAAGTACGCACAATTTGCAAAATATACTTTTTGTCTTGCAAAAAAAGGCTGTTCGCTTCATTGCCAATATCAACCAAAGAGTGTCATGTAAACAATACTTTATTGATTTAAATCGTCTTACCCTACCATCTCTGTACATACTTGAGACTGCGTCATTGATTTTTAAGAACCGTCATATTGCACAAGCTCGCCAACCGCAAAGGGTCACAAGGCAGATAGATGATTTGCCTTTACCAATACCAACAAAGGCAATGGTCCAGAGATCTATCGTATATAATGGCAAAAAGATATTTAATCACCTTCCTAAAGTGTTAAAAGCATCACCAACTACTGGACAGTTTAGAAGGGCACTAAAAAGGGTGTTAATCCCAAAAGCCTACTACAGCCTAAATGAATTTTTTATGGATCGTCTGTAGGATTTAAAGCTTAAACTTTTAAACTTTTATACTGCTTATGTCTTGTTCTTTTTAAATGATTAATGTTTTTTGTTGTTTTTATTGTCTTGTTTTTTACATATGTTAGGGTTAAGTTTTTTTATAAGATTTTGACTTTTCTCTTAAATTTAATAATTATCGTATCATAATGGTTAGACTTATTTTTAATTTGCTTTGTAAATAGGGACTAACATTGTTTCTTTACAATAAAGCACTTTGACTTGATTTGACTTGACTACTTTCGTTAAGTGTGAGCTTATTCGACCTAAACCAGACATTCAAATCTTTCACTCGTTCGTCCATACCCACTCTCAGAGTCTCACGACACTCCCCACTTATTGCCACCGACGTGTCATCTGCAAACAACAAGGTCTTTGCCCCCGGCACCGCCAAGCCGATATCGTTAATGTAGATCAGAAATAGCAATGGTCCTAACACCGAGCCATGTGGTACCCCATGCTGCACTGCAGCCCAGTTGTCAGACAACCTGCCGTTGTACACTGTTTTTTGATTTCCACCATTCAAATATGAGCCAATCAAATCTACACTCACTCGATCCACACCGTACCATCCCAGCTTTCCCAGCAATATTTCGTGTGATACACAATCGAAGGCCTTTGAGAGTTCACAACATGCAGCACTAACATAGTGCCCCCTCTCAAACGCCTCCGCCATAAACTCCAGGAAGTCCAGAACAGCCAGGGGTGTGGATCTTCCAGGCCTAAAACCATACTGACTGTCTGTGAGCAAGTTATTATTTTCAAAGTAAGCATACAGTTGACTTTTAAGCAAATACTCGAAGACCTTTGACAGTATAGGGACCAGTGCAATGGGTCGGTAGTTAGATAAGTTGTTTTTATCCCATTTTTTAAATACTGGTACTACTTTGGCTCTTTTTAAACAAGTTGACTACTTGAGCCCCCCAAATTTCAATACCATATTTTACAAGTGATCAGAAATTACCATAGTAAACAGCAAGCTGGGCCTCTTTTGTAATGTTTCTTGACAGGACTCTTATTGCATAACACACAGGAGCTAATATGCTGCATAAAATATTTATATGTAAAGACCAATCCATAGAATTAGATAAGTCTATACCTAGGAATCTTACTATTGAAGTGTATGATATTATTTGTTTATCTGAGTGAGAGAACCTAGCATTAATTGAGAAAAACATACAGGCAGTCTTTTCATGGTTTAAGATTAGTTTATTTTCAGCAAAATAATCCTTAGTACGGCTTAAAATGCGTCTACTCTTGTCGACGATATTATCAATTGTTTTGCCATATATCAGTGTCTTAGTGTCGTCAGCAAAATTTAGAATGAATTAATTATTGTGATCCAAAAGAATACTAGCAATGTCATTAATGTATATGACAAAAAGCAAGGGTCCCAGAATATTGCCTTGCGGGACTCCAACTGTCAGACCTCTGACTTCACAGGACCTGCATGTGTCTGAAGTTCCACTAGCTGGCTTCTATCACAAAGATAGGAGGCAAACCATTTTAGTACCATGCCACGTATGCCATATTTTGTTAACTTTTCTAACATGATTTAATGGTCAATGCAGTCAAAGGCCTTGCTCAGGTCTATGAAGAGCCCACAAGACAGGTCTGATTTTTCAATGGCCTCCAGAACTTTATTTGTAAAATGGAGAAATGCTGAATTGGTCGATTTTTCTTAAATAGGCATGCTGAAATCTAGAAAACAAGTTAAAAGAGTAAAAAAAGCTTGTTAGACGTTCCTTCATAACCATCTCAAAAATTTTTGAAAAGGATGTGAGCAGACTAATTGGCCTGTAATTTGAAAAGTCGTCTCTATCTCCTTTTTTGAATAAAGGTTTGACCACTGCAACTTTTAAATCCCCTGGAAAAATGGCAGTCTCGAAAGACATGTTTATAAGATAAGCCAACGGCTCAGCTATGCAAGGCGCTGACTTTTTTAATATTAATGGTGGTATTTCATCAATTCCTGTACCTTTCATGGAGCTTATAATTTTAATTTTTTCCTCACTAGAAGTAGGTACAAGATACAAGGATTGATTATGGAATGGTATAGAGTCAGTAAAGCCCGAGCTCTTACCTATGTCTTGCTATAGATAAATTAAGTCTTTAGCAAAGTTTGTAAAGGCATGATTAAAGTTATTTGCATCCTCTGTAGCATAAGAACAAGAGACTGCATTCCTTGAAGGCCCAGTGATTTCTTTGACAGCCTGCCACATCGCTTTGCCCTTGTTATCAGATCTATCAATCTTACACCACTAAAGTGACTTGTTTTAGCTTTTTCAAGCTTTTCATTATAAAATTCCCTGGCCTCATTAAACAATGGTGTGTATCCAGAATTGTTATTTAAGAGAGTCTGAAAAAGGACCACTTGTTCCTTCATCTGGTATATTTCCGGATCATTATATAACTTATGCTTTAAGGACTTACTCTGAACAGTTTTCTTTGGAAAGCAGCCATTAAAATAACCCAAAAAAAATATATTTAAGAAAGACTGAAAAGCTAAATCAATGTGTTTCTTAGATTTTACAGCAGCCCAATCCTCTTGCTCCAGTAAAGAGCAGAATTCAGCTGTCTCAAACTCTCCATACACCCGTCCAGTGACCTTACCCTTTGATTTCAAGTTAAGAAAATGTATGTCACATGATAAAATTTGACGTGTGTGATCTGAAATGCCTGTTTTTAAGATATTTCACCGCCACAGTCCAGGGAAGTTTGTATTGATATTATCTAATTTTGATTTACAGGTTTCTGTTATTCTGGTATTGTCGTCTATGGTTATAAAAGCATTAAAACTACATAATACATTAAAAAATTCTTTTGTTGAAGACTCATTTGTCTTTTCCAAATGGATATTAAAATCTCCTATTATAAAATAAATACAATCAGATGCATGCAAAATATCCAACAGTTCAAACAATTTGTCTAAAAAAGCATGGATTTGATTAGTTGGATTTCGGTACAGAGAAACAACATACACTTACGGTTTGAAAATTCACACAACACTGCCAAACACTCTAAAACCTCTTCTTGCGATAGGCCCTTTATCTGGTTAAAAGAAACTGCACTGACATCTTCTCACACATATAATGCCGAGCCTCCATGTCTGCCAGCACTCCTGCAAAAGTGAGAAAGCAGCCTATAGTTTCTTATATTGACTTGACTTATACAATCTTTTGATTGCCATTGCTCGGTGATGCACATTGCCACCGGTTTAAAATCCTCGGCAAGGCATTCTATCTGATTCCAGTTGTTGCCTATAGACTTAACATTCTGATGCAAAACCATCTTCATTAAATTTTCTGGGTAAACCGCTTCCTCCTTTCCAAAAAATTATTACGGTGTTCGTGATCCCTCAAAATAACCCCTTCTGGCCAGAGGGGCTCGCAATAGATTATTTCTACTAGATCAGGTGGAATTCCTAGGCAAAAGGATGAGTTTTCACCTTTGCTATTTAGCTTTTTCACAATAATACCAGATGAGCCTTCTGTGTCATTCATAAATTCTTTGATTTGGGTCTTGGTGATATTTGGGCCTAAGATTCTACCTACATAAATCCAGGTTAGTTTAGGTGCCCCCTTTATTAGTGACTTATTTGACTCATTATCGACATTTATCACTGCAGTTCCAAAAATCCTTTTTGAGGGCTTTGCTGGTGTAAGGTTATGTATGGTTGAATTATTATTGTTTTGATTTGGGCGATTTATTTGCCTAGAACCTTGGGTAGCAGTAGCCGGATTAGCAACATTCAAGTTGGTGTTAACAGCATTGCTAAATGTAAAAAAAGAAATTAAAGTGTCATTATAGTTATTTATGTACCAAGGGTATTAAGTAGATGTTTATGCCCTGAGGGCGACAATGTTACAAACCCGAGGGCCTCTGGCCAGTGCATACAAACTTTTAGGTCATACTAGTTTGTTATTGCATTCACAATATGTAAATATTTAAAAAATACTAATTCAATTTAATTATTTGAGTCCATAAAGTGTACTTTATGCTCGCACGGGCCATAAAGTGGACTTTTATGCCCGCACGGACATAAAGTAATCCATTATGTAAATGGCATTTAACGTATAAAAACACAATAATGTACTGGTATGACATAAATAGGATTAACGTATTGAAGGGCAATGGCTTTTTGTCATAATTATTTATACACAATCCACTTTGTCTGCCGTAAAAAGTGCATCCAAAGTACGGGCATGTATTACAGTAAGTAATATTTCACTTTTCGTATGGCCCTCCACTCGCTATGGGGGCTCAAGAAATGGAAATTAACCAGGAGCTAACCAAACGTAACCCAAGACATACTCAAAATCAAGAAAAAAATTGTTTGCTAACCAAAACTAACCCAAGGCATACTCAAAATCAAGAAATCAAACTGTTTAGAAACTTAACCTTAAAAAAAATAAAAAAAAAAACAACGGGGTTTGAACCCGGGCCGCCGAATAGATATGACCGATCCAAATCTACCAGTTCACGTACTAGAGGTGGGGGTACACTAATAGCGGTGAATGGGAATTTCCCAGCAATGCAAATAAGATCACATTTAACCAACATTGAACATGTGTTTGTTTCTATAAGTCTAGGAGCTAAAAAACTACTTGTTGCGAATGCATATATACCACCTGTCCTTGTTTACTGAGGCTGTGTCAATGATCCTACAAGATGCTGTGTTGGTCAATAATTGTGACATTCTAGTGTGTGGCGACTTTAACCTCCCGGATACATTCTGGTCAAATGATGAATATGGTGCCACTCCTCTTGGAGTCCTCACTAAACAAGCGACATGTTTGTCTCATTGTATGGCATTTTTGCAAATACAAGAAATAGGTATTTAGACTTAATTGTTTGTAATGTCTGCTGTACAATGTCCTATTGTGAGGTGAGATTCTCATCATCCAGCGTTGTTTTTTGAATTGGTGACTGACAATTTGTCCCCAAATCTCGAGTATGATTATGAATACTACAACTTCAACCTTGCTAACTTCGCTGATATTAATAGGTGTTTAGCTTCTAGTAATTGGGATTTTTTAATTGAGACCCAAAATATTGATTCAGCTGTTGATAAATTTTACGAAATTATTGATACTGCAATTGAAATATTCGCACCAAAGACAAGGGCAAAAAATTTTAAATTTCCAAAATGGTTCAGTAATGAATTAAAATCAAATATAATTGAAAATAAAATTGCCCATAAAAAATATAAAAATAGTTTATCTCCAGGTGATTATGAAACTTTCTCAAAAATCAGATCAAGATGTAAATTAATGGTACAGGCAGATCATAATAAATATATTAATGAGTTAGAAAGTAACTTAACATCTAGCAAGGAATTCTGGAGATATGTCAATTCGAAAAGAGGGATAATTGTGAGTTACCAAAATGTTTATTCTATGGGGATATAAAACTGACAATCCTACAGAGATTGTGGAATTGTTTGCCCAGCACTTTGCATCTGCGTACGTCAACCACTGTGAAAAGAATATTAATTTTACTTATTCCAAAACTACACAGTTGTCCGCTTGTAAATTTACAGTTATGGAAGTATTTGATAAATTAAATAATGATCTAGGAGGTGGACCTGATGGCTTAACAGTTCACTTTTTAAAAAATAAAAATTTGTCCTGTCTGATAAAAATCTTCTCTGTATTTAATTTATCGCTGTCAGTTGGCATTTTCCCTACCAAATGGAAAATATGCTATGTAACCCCCATATTTAAGTCAGGGTATCGAGCTGACGTGTCAAATTATAGGCCTATCAGTAAAACTTCTCTTATACCAAACATTTTTGACTGCTTGGTAACATATGAGATGACTCCTAACTTCAGGGACATTCTTTCGGTTGCCCAGCATGGATTTGTGAGGGAAAGGTCCACAGTGACAAATATGGTAAAATATCAACATGATTTGGTGGAAGCTGTGGAAGACGGTAGTCAGGTTGACTCAGCCAGTACAGATCTTAGTAAGGCACACGACAGGATCAATACTTCCATTCTTATAAAAAAAATTAAGGCATTGGGGTGGCTGGAAGTTAGTTGTTGTGGTTGGAAAGTTTTTTGACTGGAAGGGTTCAATTGGTAAAAATAAAAAAATTCGTTTCCCCTCCAATTTGTGTTTTATCGAGAGTACCACAGGGAGGACATCTGTCACCATTATTATTTAATTGCTACATAAATTATGTTGTGGACTTCATTCTTTACAGTGCTGTATTGGTCTACGCAGATGGTTTAAAATTGTATAAAAGAATTTCAACCTTGGGGGACTCAAGCAGATCTTGATTGCTTTGCTCTTTGGTGTAGAATTAATGACTTAGACTTGAATGTTAAAAAATGCAAGGTTATATCTTTTAATAAATGTTATGTAGTCATAATATACCCATATGTATTGCTAGGTGAGGAGCTAGAGAGAGAGTGGAATCTTTGAAAGACTTAGGAGTAACTTTCAGTCAGGATCTTACTTTCAATCTCCATATTGAAAATATTTGCAATAGAGCCTTGAAACTCCTTGCCTTTGTAGTTCGCACTTTAAAAGACTTTGGCAATATTTATGCATTAAAAACTGTTTATTGTTCAGTAGTAAGATCCATACTTAAATATGCTTGTCCTGTCTGGTCTCCAAACAACTAGATTTGTATAAGTATCAGTGGCGTAACTAAAATTTTTTGGCCCCAACGCAAAATACATAAGGAGGCCCCCCTTTCAGTCACAAATCACAAATACTAAATAAAAATTAAACAACCAGCTTTAATTTTTTTATTTATTTTACATGTAACATCAAAATATTTCTTTTTATCAAGAACAACAAAACTCTAAAATAAATCTAAATTTTTACCAAGTAGTAGTTATTAACGAAGTTGGAAATATTAATGAAATTTCCCGTTTAAAGCAACACTCGACTTAACTTATTAAAATCTAAAACGATTTTTTCTCGTTTTACACACTGCAAATTCATATGCATATTTAAGATCTAATTTGTTGGGAACTTCACTTTCGACGCAAATTAAAGATAAATATTGAAATCGATCTTGAATGCCCTATTTGATTCCTTAAATACTTAGTTTACTAAAATATTCTTCAACTGACACATATATAATCGGCATGGTAAAAAATAATAATAGGTCAATGTAAATTTGTTTAAATCAATTTTTTTTTGTCATTTCTTGATCTAACTCTGTTTTTATAAATTGTAAGAGAAATTTTGCAATATATTTTGAGAATATTTTTGTTGATTGTAGCTCTTAAGGATTTTAGACTTTGTTGAATTTATGAGATTTTTAGGTTGCAAAAACAAAAAGATACCACTTATCTTATTTAAACCTGTAAATCTAGTTGTTAACTGAGACTTTATAATGTGAATACCTGATAAAAAAACACCAATTTAAAAAAATTAAAATTTTGTGTGCTTAAACCACACGATAGAAGTAAAAACTTCAACAAGCGGGGTCATCGTTTGTCAGAATTTCGATCCGAGCCTTCGTTGTAGAGATACCCCAAAATCCCCCCTTAAATTAGAGCCCCGGTCCTCCACGTATGGTCTAAGGTGGCCCCCCATGTGGCGCACTTACCATAAAAATTTCGAACCCGTACCTCTTCCCGTTCTCCCGAAATTAATTATTTAAGTTTTTCCTTCTCCCCCTACGGGGTCCCGTGTTCGTCCAGGATCTTCTTTTTTACCCCCGCTACATCCCCTGAAAATTTCAGCCCTCTACCTATACGGGAACATGTAACGTTACGTTACGTGACGGCGCTACGTGACGGCTCGGTCTCATTCAACCCCCACAAAAAAGGTGTAGAGCGCGCCTAAAGAAGTTTTTTTAATAACTTGTCGCTTACTCCTATAATTAGTTTGGGTTAGTAATGTACCATTTCAGAGTAGTTGTTCGTGCTTCTTTTAGAACTTCATTATAGCGTTGACGGTAGTTTTCCCACATTGCTTTTTGTCCTTAGTAAAACAGAACTAGCTTCGTCCAAAGCAATTGTTTCTTTTTGTAAAGCTTTGGAAGTAAAATTCACTTCTGATAACACATAATGTAACCTAATAGATAACAATACCAACTCAACTCAAAATCTAACATATTTTTATTTCATCCCTAATTTTACTTGAAAGCTGGATTTTTTTAAAGTTTTTTATCACATTTACATCTTAATGGTTTATTAACAAAATGTCCTAAATCACTTTCGAGTATTGTGTCTTTACTTGATATTACGGTGTCTGACGATACTTCAGCTTCATAGAACTTTTTAGTTTTAGCACACAGAAAAATTAGGTCGCTTGTGCTGATGCCTGTGGCTTAGCCACCTGAAGTTTTGTTAGACCGATCATATATTCTGAGTTATCTTCGTCTATATAATATATAAATATAAATATAGTTATTGTCCCCAATGTCATCCCGTTTGGACGTAAATGGTTGCAAATTTGGCTCAGACTGCGATTTCGTCGAACAAAAAACATTTTCGTAATTTTTCTCCAATTCCAATTATTTTTTTAGTTTTCTTTTAATTGCGGGCGCTTTTATAATTTTTTTGTGGTCACTCATTTTTAAAACGTAGGAAAAATTAGCGTATCAAATTCTAAAACTATAAGATAATGGTAAGGTAATGCTCTTGGCAACAGGTTAAAATATGTCACCAAAACGGGATTCCCGGGATGTCAAACCAAAAGACGATGGTGCTCACTGCGAATCAAATCAGGATTAATCCTGGTCAGCGACTGACGAGTGTCGCGACGCAGATGTTGCCAAACTTTTCATTAGGTATTAAATTATGCAGAACTTAATAAAAAATAATCCTTGCTTGACAGAAAGGTATTCCTAGGTTCAGTTGATAGAAACCTTCAATATTAGGCACTGGACGAGCGGGCCCCCATGCCTGGGGGGCCCCAACGCCTTGCGCTTACTTGTCTTATGGTAGTTACGCCACTGATAAGTATGCTGAAAAGGGTTCAAAGACGATTTCTTAGACATATAGGCTATAGGTTAAAAAATCCTGTTGAAAATATTAATTTTGATTAATTATATATATTATTACACCTTCCTACATTAGAAACCCGCAGGAGAAATCTTGGCATATGCTTTTTATATAAAATTGTAAATAATTTAATTGATTGTTCTCCTCTGTTAGATAAGATAAATATTCATGTACCTGCAAGAAATACAAGACAGAATGAACTGTTCAGTATATTGTATTATAGGACAAATAATGGCTATTTTAGTCCCTTAAGAATTTGCAGGGATGCCAATCAACTGCCAAGAGAGGTAGATCTATTTAATTTATCTTTAAAGAGTTTAAAAAACAGGATGCAACGGGGTTTTTAGCTAATTTATATATTAGATTTAATTGTGTTTAATTATTAATTTAACTTAAAATTACTTATTACTATTTTTATTCAACATTGTTGTTTGTGTAACTGGCTGGTCCGTAAATAAAGAATTTGAATTTGATTTGAGACCCAACCATCTAGACCTCTCGACCACGAGGGCTCTTGCTGAAATTGATTGCATCGCGAAGACATCAAATGCAATTGCTCGAGTCAGTGCCACCTATACTAGATGGCGCTCTTTTCAATGCGGAGGCTCGAGAGATAAAGTGGACGCTGGCTCTCTAGACTCTTCTTTATTTATACTGTTATTGTCTCCTGAGAAATTCTAAATATGACACTTAAGTAATGTAATGTAAGGCAATAATGTAGGGCGTTGCAATATAGAATCCTAGACAATAAATATTCCAGAATTTATATTGATAATGATTTTGAACTCAGCTTCACAGGCTGCAGGTACACTATTTTGCTACTTTAACTTTCATATAATATGTCACGTCATTCCAAAACTGATCAAATCCATTTTTATTGAAATTTGTTTTGTAGCAAAAACTGCCTCTACTTTATGCACCAATTAACACAGAAAAAAGTTTTCAGTCATGCCAATATCTCAAGGTGTCGCGGCGTAGACGCTTTTCTCCATGGTTTACCAAGGAAATCATTGACAACGTATTTAAAAAAGAGAAGGCTTACTGTGACTTTAAGCTCATAAATCTTCATTTTACCCCGCGAGGTACAAATCATTGTGCAGCTTAATGGACTGCAACCATCCTGATGATGCGACTAATCAGTTTTATACTTTGTTTCATAATATCTATCAAGGGGCAAGATTTATTAAGATCATTCCAGTCAACAAATGTGAAAAGCTTAAACCATGGATAACAACTGGAATTGTAAGATCTATAAAATGTAGGGACAATAAATAAATTGATTAATAGATGCAAAAATGAATACTATAAATTTAAAATTACTGAAAGTGATTAGAATATAAAATAATTAGAGAGGCCACAAATGAGCATAAATCTAAATCTAACAATAACATCAACATAGTTGATGAGAATGATAAAAAATTTGTAACTGACAGAGATATCGCCAACTACTGCAACCGATATTTTATATCGGTTGGGACGAAAATGTCTGCAAAAATTGAGAGAGTTGATGATCCTAATTTCACCTATGTTAACAACTATTTTCCGGTCTCATCCATGTATCTAAGGCCTGTCAATGATAATGATTTGATTGGGAACATCGGCTCTCTCAAGAACAACTCAGCACTGAGGTTGGATGATATACCGGTGAGGGTAATAAAGCCTGTACACCTGCATATTTTGAAACCATTAAAACATATTATCAACTTAATTTTTAAGACGGGTATTGTACCAGCTCAGTTCAAGGTGTCAGTGTTGACTCCAATACATAAATCTGGTGACAAAAATAAGGTAAATAATTTCCGTCCAATAAGTGTAATTAATAATTTTGGTAAAGTATTTGAAAAATGCCTAAAAGACAGACTCATAAAATTTTTTAATGATAACAATATACTATCAAAAAATCAGTTTGGGTTTGTTGGTGGAGTCAGTACTTGTGACGCAATGTATGAACTTATTAGGAATGCAACGGCAAATCTTGATGGAGGTGAGAGGTGTATGGCTGTGTTCCTGGACCTGGCGAAGGCCTTTGAAACAGTGCCTCATGACATGCTTCTGAACGTGCTGGAAGGAAATGGTGTCAGGGGTGCTGTGTTGGAGGTTTTTGGATCTTACCTCTCTGATAGAAAACAGGTGGTTAGGATTGGGGAGTCTCTAAGCGATCCACTGAAAATCATAATGGTTGTTCCCCAGGGAACTGTATTGGGTCCAATTCTGTTCATTACTTATATCAATCTATTACTTAAGTTAGAGCTTGATGGTACCATTGTTTCCTATGCAGATGACACTGTTCTGTTATACTCTGGGGAAAACTCGGAGAGTGTTAAAAAAAGGTTTTGCTGGGGGTTACACTGGTAAAGCAATGGTTGGATCATCATAAACTATCACTAAACATAGAAAAAACTAATTATATCGCTTTCTCCTTAACTTCTGCAAATCGACCTGACTTCTCACATATTTTTATTAATAATATGAAGACTGCCATTAGGGAGGTGTCTAACACAAGGTATCTGGGCATAGTTGTTGACAAACATCTAAAGTGGGAGTATCATGTTATGAAACTCAAGAATAATTTAAGAAAATTGATACATAAATTTTACTTATTACGTGATATTTTGTCCAAACATCTTTTAAAAATGGTATATAAAAATTTTGTTGAATCTCTTATTAGATATGGGGTGGATTGTATAATAAAGCATTAAAACAACTTAATGTAATCCAAAACGTTATTCTAAAGATAATAAATAAAAAAGAAAAACGTTACCCTACACAATTATTGTACGATTTAAATACATTTAATGTCAGATCTCTGTATATTCTGTCACTATGTTCATATGTACACAAGATACAGAAATTTAAAAGATACCTAACCCATGACCACACAACGAGAGGTAAGAGTCTGGGTATGCTCCAGATTCCTATGAGCAATAGGAACATTAATCAGCGATTCATAAACTACTTGGGTCCAACGCTCTGTAATATGCTACCTGTTGAGGTCAGAGGGACACGTGAAATGAGGTCCTTCAATATGATTTGTAAAAGATAGATATTTGAAAATAATGCTCTATTTGCGGGCAAGTTCTGAGATAACACTCTTACGTACTTCTTTATCTAATAACACTCTTGTTGTGAATGTTTATGTCATTGGAATCGTGGTCATGTATGTGTTGCGTCTTGTCTCCTTGTTTTATTTGTATATTTTTGATTTCTTTAATTTTTAGGAGTTGTTAGTTGTAAGACATTATCCTATCTTCATCTTGATCTGTAATCTGATGAAATCATTTGCTAACGTTCATTAGCACATGCAACTGTTAATTCAGTTAGGTGCTACATTATATCTTAGTTGTATTTGAAAAAAAATTATGTTTACTATTATAATAACATGTAAAACAGATCTGTAATATATTTGAGTTTGAGTGAGTTTTAGTTAATTAAATTGAGTACCGACAAAGCTGACAGTGAATATATCTGGCGTGCCAGGACAAGCATGTCTTCTGATCCCTCAAACTTCTAGTATTTTATTCAAAGCAAGAGAACTCAATCCACATTTCAGCCACTATGAAAAAATCATTGTTGAGAAAGCGAATATTACTTGTCTTGAATGCGTATATTTTTGTGCATTAATTAATTATATAATTTCTTTAATAATTTTTAATTTTTTCTTCAAAAATATTGGCCTGCAGTGCTACAGATACAGAATTTAAAATCTATTGCGAGAAAGCTCAGAAGGTTAGGTACCTACTCCACAGTGCAGCTGGAATAAAGCATGGAGAGCTTTTTAGTTAGAGCAATAATATGATCTTTAATGTCAAGAATATAAAGAGTCAAGAATCTTATTATTACTATATTTTCTATATGTGGAATTCTAGTTTTTTCCACAATACTGAAACAGAATTTTCATGAGATGATTAAAAACCAAACTAATAATATATCTACCTCTATTGTTTAATCAAGCAAAATCAATAGGGACCGATTCTCGGATCTCCTGTTATCATGCTTCATCAACCAGTACAATGGTTAAAGTTAAACTTATAATTTATCTATCAGTTTCCAAACCCCGACTTAGTGTAGGTAAATCGTAAAATACAATCCTTGAGCCCTACTCAAAATTATATCTATTAGTTAAAGCAATACTTATTAGAATGTGTTTTGTAGAGAATCCAAGACGGAAGTAAATTTTTCATTAAAAAAACATTCTTTAAAAAGTGGAAAGACCGGTTTCCAAATTGGCGAAAGGAATACTTTAGATGACAGGTAAAAAAGCAATTTTTGTGTATCAGTATAACATTCAGGAAAGATATTATTTACAGTAAAATAATTTACTATTTATTTATAAAGTTCACTTAATTTTCTTAATTATGACTATCATATTTAAAACTTTTTTAAGTAAAGTGTTTAATGTTTCTAGG